>JBBGZY010000912.1:600000-857335 GCA_037952925.1 Lithobates clamitans | reverse complement strand
TTGACACAAGTTGCGGGAAAGTGACACTTTTTTTTTTTTTTTTTTTTTTTTCATAAAGTTGTCACTAAATGATATATTGCTCACACAGGCCATGGGCATATGTGGAATTGCACCCCAAAATACATTTAGCTGCTTCTCCTGAGTATGGGGATACCACATGTGTGGGACTTTTTGGGAGCCTAGCCGCGTACTGGACCCCAAAAACCAATCACTGCCTTCAGGATTTCTAAGGGTGAAAATTTTTGATTTCACTCTTTACTGCCTATCACAGTTTCGGAGGCCATGGAATGCCCAGGTGGCACAAAACCCCCCCAAATGACCCCATTTTGGAAAGTAGACACCCCAAGCTATTTGCTGAGAGGCATGGTGAGTATTTTGCAGCTCTCATTTGTTTTTGAAAATGAAGAAAGACAAGAAAAAACATTTTTTTTTTCTTTTTTCAATTTTCAAAACTTTGTGACAAAAAGTGAGGTCTGCAAAATACTCACTATACCTCTCAGCAAATAGCTTGGGGTGTCTACTTTCCAAAATGGGGTCATTTGGGGGGGTTTTGTGCCACCTGGGCATTCCATGGCCTCCGAAACTGTGATAGGCAGTGAAGAGTGAAATCAAAAATTCACGCCCTTAGAAAGCCTGAAGGCGGTGCTTGGTTTTCGGGGTCCCGTACGCGGCTAGGCTCCCAAAAAGTCTCACACATGTGGTATCCCCGTACTCAGGAGAAGCAGCAGAATGTATTTTGGGGTGTAATTTCATATATTTCCATGGCATGTTTGAGCAATATATCATTTAGTGACAACTTTGTGCAAAAAAAAAAAAAAAAAAAAAAAATTTGTCTCTTTCCCGCAACTTGTGTCGCAATATAAAATATTCCATGGACTCGACATGCCTCTCAGCAAATAGCTTGGGGTGTCTACTTTCCAAAATGGGGTCATTTGGGGGGGTTTTGAACTGTCCTGGCATTTTATGCACAACATTTAGAAGCTTATGTCACACATCACCCACTCTTCTAACCACTTGAAGACCAAGCCCTTTCTGACACTTATTGTTTACATGAAAAAGTTTTTTTTTTTTGCAAAAAAATTACTTTGAACCCCCAAACATTATATATTTTTTTAAAGCAAATGCCCTACAGATTAAAATGGTGGGTGTTTCATTTTTTTTTTTCACACAGTAATTGCGCAGCGATTTTTCAAACGCATTTTTTGGGGAAAAAACACACTTTTTTTAATTTTAATGCACTAAAACACGCTATATTGCCCAAATGTTTGATGAAATAAAAAAGATGATCTCAGGCCGAGTACATGGATACCAAACATGACATGCTTTAAAATTGCGCACAAACGTGCAGTGGCAACAAAATAAATACATGTTTAAAAGCCTTCAAAAGCCTTTACAGGTTACCACTTTAGATTTACAGAGGAGGTCTACTGGAAAAATTACTGCACTCGATCTGGCCTTCGCGGTGATACCTCACATGCATGGTGCAATTGCTGTTTACGTTTGACAACAGACCGCCGCTTGCGTTCGCCTTAGCGCGAGAGCAGGGGGCGACAGGGGTGTTTTTTTTTTTTTTTTTTTTTTTCTTTATTATTTTTTTGCTTTTTTAATCTTACTTTTAAACTGTTCCTTTCATATTTTTTTTTTTTAATCATTTTTATTGTTATCTCGGGGAATGTAAATATCCCCTATGATAGCAATAGGTAGTGACAGGTACTCTTTTTTGAAAAAATTGTGGTCTATTAGACCCTAGATCTCTCCTCTGCCCTCAAAGCAAATGACCACACCAAGATCGGTGTGATAAAATGCTTCCCCAATTTCCCAATGGCGCTATTTACATCCGGCGAAATCTAAGTCATGAAATACTCGTAGCTTCCGGTTTCTTAGGCCATAGAGATGTTTGGAGCCACTCTGGTCTCTGATCAGCTCTATGGTCAGCTGGCTGAATCACCGGCTGCATTCTCAGGTTCCCTGTTGAGACAGGAGAGCCAGAGAAAAACACGGAAGACGGTGGGGGGGGGGGGGGCATTCCCTCCCACGGCTTGTAAAAGCAGTCTAGAGGCTAATTAGCCGCTAGGATTGCTTTTACATGAAAGCCGACCGCTGGCTGAAAAGAATGATACCAAGATGATACCTAAACCTGCAGGCATCATTCTGGTATAACCACTCAAAGTCGTGAATGGCGTACCTGAAGACAAAAAAATGGTTAACAATGGTTAACAATAAAGCACAGTAAAGTGTAAATAATTACACACCTGAAAAACAAACATGATAAAACATAATAACAATAACAATAACAATCAATAACAATAACAATAACAATCAATAACAATAACAATAACAATAAAACATTGCAGAATAGAATACAGTAAAAAAGAGCAGAACAATAGAGAGAATAGAGAGAGAGAGAACAATAAAACAACAACTATTTTTTTTTATTTCATATTTTTTTTTTTTTTTTACACTTTTTTTTGTAACTAACTTTTATAACGGTAACCGGTTCCAGGTTCGGGTCTCTCAAAATGCGATGGCATCTTGGGAGACCCTGTGAAAGTGTGCCTAGTCTGTGCAATGCTGTACCCTACGCTAATACTCAACTAGTGAATGGTAGCGTTCAAAACATTCACCAATGCAAAGACCAGGATTGTCAGGACAGGAGGGACAATAATAGCGGGTGTCACGCCTATATCCGCGCTTGCTGCAGACACGACATCTTTTTTGGGGGGTTCGCTGGGTAGGGGTACTCGGGAGGACATAAAAATGCCTCTCATGCAGCCGACTGCATTTGGTTGGGGATGTGAATGGGGGAAGTACGGGCGCTGCAGAAGCGGTGGGTTCCCAATTAGGATTGGCGAATGCAGCAGGAAGGGCACTATGGGCACGACGGGCCTGTGTTTGTCTTTTTGGTGGCAGCGGGACACTACTTGTGCTTGCCACCTCACCAGCTTGAACTGCACTTATGGGACTCGCCACGTCACCAAGTGTTACTGCAGTGCTGGTTTGACTACGACCGGGGTGTACTAGGCCGCTGGCGCTTGCCAGTTCACCAAAACACTACCAAAAAACTGTTAGCGATCGCAGGGATCAGGCCTGACTCTGCGAACGCTGCAGTTATGCGTTTAGTGTTTTGTAAGTGACAGTGATCGATCGATACCGCACTTGGGTGGGCTGGGCTGGGCCGGGCGGAGGGGCAAAACGCAGGTGCTAGCAGGTATCTGGGCTGATCCCGCTAACACTGCGTTTTTGGGAACCCTAAACTGCTGGTGACGCCTGTATAGATCTGATCGGATCAGATATTGATGCGATCAGATACTATACCACTAAGGGAGGTGTACAGTGCGTGCGTGGGTGTTAGCGGTACTGGCGCTAATCTGACGCTGCCTGGGGCTGGTGCTTGCCAGTTCACCAAAACGCTACAAAAAAAACTGTTAGCGATCGCAGGGATCAGGCCTGACTCTGCGAACGCTGCAGTTATGCGTTTAGTGTTTTGTAAGTGTCAGTGATCGATCGATACTGCACTTGGGTGGGCTGGGCTGGGCCGGGCGGAGGGGCAAAACGCAGGTGCTAGCAGGTATCTGGGCTGATTCCGCTAACACTGCGTTTTTGGGAACCCTAAACTGCTGGGGACGCTAGTATAGATCTGATCGGATCAGATATTGATGCGATCAGATACTATACCACTAAGGGAGGTGTACGGTGCGTGCGTGGGTGTTAGCGGTACTGGCGCTAACCTGACGCTGCCTGGGGCTGGTGCTTGCCAGTTCACCAAAATGCTACCAAAAAAACTGTTAGCGATCGCAGGGATCAGGCCTGACTCTGCGAACGCTGCAGTTATGCGTTTAGTGCCTTGTAAGTGACAGTGATCGATCGATACTGCACTTGGGTGGGCTGGGCGGAGGCACAAAACGCAGGTGCTAGCAGGTATCTGGGCTGATCCCGCTAACACTGCGTTTTTGGGAACCCTAAACTGCTGGGGACGCTAGTATAGATCTGATCGGATCAGATATTGATCCGTTCAGATACTATACCACTAAGGGAGGCGCATGCTGCGTGTGTGGGTGTTAGCGGTACTGGCGCTAATTTGACGCTGCCTGGGGCGACGCATATCACCGCCGGGCGATCGGGGGGCTAAACCTTTATTCGGTAATAAACGGCGGGTGCCCTGACACTATAAAAAATAAACAAACTAACCAGCGTCACCCGTATCGGTTATACGGTGATCAGTGGTGAAAGGGTTAACTAGGGGGCAATCAAGGGGTTAAAACATTTATTAGATAGTATATGGGGGTCCCTGTCGCTATAAAACGCTGACGGCGAACCTAAATATTTACCTCACTAACTAGCGTCACCAGTGACACTAATACAGCGATCAGAAAAATGATCGCTTAGCGACACTGGTGACAGGGGGTGATCAAGGGGTTAAAACTTTATTAGGGGGGGTTAGGGGGGTACCCTAGACCTAAAGGGGGGTAATATACACTGTCCCAACACTGTCACTGTCACAAACTGACACTATGCAGTAATCAGAAAAAAAAAAAAAAAAAAAAACTGCTGGTGTCAGTTTGTGACAGGGGGGGGGGGGTGATTGGGGGGGGATCGGGGGGCGATCGGGGGGGGGGATCGGGGTGATTTGTGTGCCTGGCATGTTCTACTGTGTGTGTAGTGTTTGTGCACTCACATACTTGTCGTCTCTCCTCGGGCCGGAACGGAAAATACCGACCCGAGGGGAGATGACATCACTTCCTTTGCTGCTGTTTAGCATACAGCAGCAAAGGAGTGTTTTCATTGGCCGGCGGCGATCGCGAGGGGGGGGCCACGAACGGATGGTCTCCCCCTCATCACCGATCGCCGCTGGACAAACGACGACCGCCTCGGGCACCGGGGGGGGGTCCGATCGGACCCCCCACCCGCGGAAGGCAAATCACGTACCCTGTACGTGATTTTGCCTGTCCGTGCCACTTTGCCGACGTACATCGGCGTGAGGCGGTCGTCAAGTGGTTAAAAAAAAAAAAAAACACAACAACTAAAATGAGCCCTTTTATTAGTACAAAAAGAGCAGATAATCACTACTATAAGGGGTTCATTTCTACTGTGAAACAGTGAAAGTAATATATATATATATATATAAAAAATAATAATTACACCCAAAAGTAGGATATACGGGCATTTTACCTAGGAGTCAGATATGAAGGGTGGAAGGGAGATATAAATCTTACATTAAAAAAATAGTACTAAATGCTGAGATTTTTTTTTCCCCCCATGGATATGATCATTTTAAATATAATGCACAATACTAGTACAAGTATTGTGCAGCCTCCACCTCCTCTGGGTTCAGATACTGATCTCCCCTGCCCAGAGTCTTTAAAGTGAATTTTTTTTTTTTAAACAAACATGTCATAGTTGCCTGCTCTGTGCAATGGTTTTGCACAGAGCAGCCCCGATTCTCCTTTTCTGGGGTCCCCCACCGGTGCTTCTGGCTCCTCCTGCCTTCAGAGTGCCCCAATAGCAAGCTGCAAAATAGAGTGCCCCTATAGCAAGGTAAAAAAAACTTCTGCCTTTAGAACCACTCACTTCCTGCCCAAGACTACATGTCCCATGAGGCATTGCTCCTCACACATTCACAAGTTCTCAGGCACTGACATGTATGGGTGGTTTACTGAGCTGTATGTGTGCTGCACTAGAATACCCAATATGTAAACAAATAATGAATTCTGCATGCAGGCCAACTAATCGGCTGTCCGATTAATCGATTATGAAAACTACTATGACAACTATTTTCATTGTTGATTAATCGATTACCGCATTTATCGGCGTAAAACACGCACTTTTTTCCCCTTAAAATCAGGGGGAAATCGTGGGTGCATGTTATACGCCAATCCCCGCTGTCAGGTGGAGTGAGCGCTGCCAATATACACCTAGCCAAGTGTACTGTGTGTTCGGCTAAGCTTGGCTCGCAGTCACGCCCAGTCCCACCATTGGACCTGTGTTCTGTCCATCTTAGGAGCCAGGCCAAGGAGCGGGACTGGGCAGGACTGTGAGGGGAGCCAAGAGGAGCAGAGTACACAGGACATCCAGCTCTGTATCTCGGCGCCGGTCATTTTAAACAATAAGGCTGCAATGACACTGGGCAAGAGGGCTGCAATGACACTGAGCAAGAAGGCTGCAGATGGACACTGACCATTCTGCAATGATGGACAAGGCTGCAGGTGGACACTGATAAAGCTGCATTGATGGGCATTTAAAATGTAAGTTTTATTCCTTGAACTTCCCTCCTAAAAGTTTTTTTTCCCTTAAAATTCCCTCCTAAACTTGGGGTGCGTGTTATACGCCGATAAATACGCTAGTTGTTTCGGCCCTAAAACGTATATTGGTTGTTTTGCGCAAAAGTTATAGCATCTACAAAATAGGGGATAGATTTATGGCATTTTTATTATTTTTTTTTTTAACTAGTAATGGCGGCGATATCGGGACTGCGATATTGCGGCGGACAGATCGGACACTTGACACTCTTTAGAGACCAGTGACATTTATCCTGCAATCAGAGCTAAAAATAGGGACACACTGCGGGCGCGCACGCCTCCCATGTCGCTTCAAAGAGCTGATGGTACCATGACAGCGATTTGCGAAGCCGTACCAACCTGCCGCAGTACAACTGCGGCGGCTGGTCGGCAAGTAGTTAAATAGAGTTTTTTGGCATGATCAGTGATATTTTCAATATTAATGCCACAATTTCTGCCAGGGTATGCAAACTTGAGCACAAGTGAGTGTGTATATATATATATATATATATATATATATATATATATATATATACACATATACACATACACACACACACACACACACACACACATATAGATAGATATCATTTTCAAAATTATTGGGACGACTGCCTTTAGACACACAAACTACTTTAATGGCATCCTAGTCTTAGTCCGTAGGGTTCAATATTGAGTTTTCCCACCCTTGCAGCTATAACAGCTTCAACTCTTCTGTTAGACCATTCTTTCAGAAGCGCATTTGTGAGGCCAGGCACTGATGTGGATGAGAAAGCCTGGTTCACAGTCTCCGCTCTTAATCATCCTAGAGGTGTTCTATCGGGTTTAGGTCAGGACTCTGTGCAGGTCAGTCAAGTTCTTCCACCACAAACTCGCTCATACATGTGACTCTGTGCAGGTCAGTCAAGTTCTTCCACCCCAAACTCGCTCATACATGTGACTCTGTGCAGGTCAATCAAGTTCTTCCACCCCAAACTCGCTCATACATGTCTTTATGGACCTTGTTTGTGCACTGGTCAGGTTGAAAAGGGAGGGGCCATAATCAAACTGTTCCCATGAAGTTGGGAGCATGAAAATTGTCCAAAATGTCTTGGTATGCCGACGCTTTAAGGGTTTTAGGAGTGTCTAAAGGGGAATGTTTGACTATTCTTCCAGAAGTGCATTTGTGAGGTCAGGCACTGATGTTGGGATAGAAGGCCTGGCTTGCAGTCTTTGCTCTAATTCATCTTAAAGGTGTTCTATTGGGTTGAGTTCAGGACTGTGCAGGTCAGTCAAGTTCCTCCACCCTAAACTCGCTCATCCATGTCTTTATGGAACTTGCTTTGTGCACTGGGGGGGGGGGGATTATGGTGTGGGGTTGTTTTTCAGGGGTTGGGCTTGACTTCTTAGTTCCAGTGAAGGGAATCCTTATGCCCCGTACACACGATTGGACATTCCGACAACAAAATCCATGGATTTTTTCCGACGGATGTTGGCTCAAACTTGTCTTGCATACACACGGTCACACAAATCTTGTCAGAAATTTCCAAACGTCAAGAACGCAGTGACGTACAACACGTACGATGAGCCGAAAAAAAGGAAGTTCAAGACAGTGCGGTTCTTCTGCTCGATTCCGAGCATGCATGGAACTTTGAGCGTCGGAATTGTGTACACACAATCGGATTTTACAACAACGGATTTTAACCGAAAATTTGAGATCCAGATCTCAAATTTTGTGTGACGGAAATTCCGCTGGAAAATGTCCGATGAAGCCTACACACGGTCGGAATTTCCGACAACAAGCTCCTATCGAACATTTTCTGTCGGAAAATCCGACCGTGTGTACGGGGCATTATAGTGTTACTAAAACCAGTATTACCCTGTATTCACTATATCTGGTCTCCCACAGTGCACAGAACATGGACATGCAATTATTTTAGTAAATATAAATTGCTAAACACCTTTTCTCATCATCAGTGTATAGCAGTCTTGTGACTTCTATCAATTCCTGCATCTTCTATCAATTCCTATGAAACAAGGACAAATATCCCCCCTACACGGGACTTTGACAGACCACCAACTCTATTGGGTAAAAAATATTTTATTGAGATACAGTAAAAAGACGTAAAAGAGTCTACACAAAACACAGCTACATTCCATAAAGAAACATGACACGATGATACATTTCTGTACATGTTTTGTCCTATGTACTCTCCCAGGGGTAGTGTACCCCGATACCCAACGTGTTTCCGGTACTCCAACACCTTCATCAGGGGTTTGAGAGTTGAAAAATGATGGGAGTGTTACAAATGTCTAGATTCTAGAAATAAGAGGAGACATCTCAGAAAAGGAGCATCACAATTAAAACGTGAGAAAAATGAAACTGCCAAGACCCACAGAGCAAGAACTAATGAGAACTAAAAAAAAAATGAATACTGAAACAAAAAAGTTCAAATAGAAGAAAAAAATATACTGTAGAAATGTTGAGGATAAGAATAAAATAAATATGAAAATGAAACAAGTAAATGAATACATATGAAATCCAAGTAGTGTAGGTTACAGATAAGTAAAAAAGGTATTTTCCTAATGGCTCATACCAAATGGGGTAGTTCTCAGTTAGACCAGCACGAAGGATGATAAGATCAAATAAAATGTTCCATGGACGCCAGACCATAGTAGTGGGAAGAATTTCTCAAGTGCACTGTACTTCCAACATCTATATAAAAGAGAAGATACTGCATGATAGTAGTCGTGTGGCAAAATAACGCACAGTAAGTCTCTCAGAAAAAGAGAGAGGGGGAAAAAAAGAGGGGTTATACAGCATGATACAGCATGGTGGATTTACTATCCACCCAAAAAGGGTGGATGGTAAATAAGGAGAACCAGAGTCAGCGTTAGTGTATAAAAAAAAGGTGGAATTATGAAAAAAAGGGGGGGTGCACATAGCCCAGACCCGTATAGTGTTCAAAGAGGGTATGCCAGAGTGCCAAAGATATGAGAAAAAGAAAAGTATCGATCAATAGAATTACCAATGTATATAAGACAAAGTCTCACACCTGCCAACTGTATTATATCTGTCTAGATTGACTCACGGCAATACAACTGTGCACTTTTCCAGATATATTCAGTTGGCAGGACAGTGAATCATATTTTCTACAACACCTCTTAGATTTGTCAGGTGTGTATCTTCAGTCGGCACACTACCATGGTGAATAACTTCACGGTTGGCTTACTGAGTGTATGATACAAGAACACTGCCTGGTGTCCAAGAAGCATCATTGCCAATGGAGATCACGAACATACAGTAACAGAAGATAAGTAACTTTTAAGTGTATTTGTACTGATATAGACTATAGGCTGTTCATTTGATAGGCATTTTGCTTGTTATAGAGATCTGTCAGCCTTGTATTGTATTCCTAAGATTGTAATAGTTTTGTATGTACAGCATCTTTGTATAGAAAAAAAAAGCACATTTACACACTGCAGAAATCTCAGCTTCCTTGTTTATACCACAGAGTAATCTTGCTAGATAGACGCAAGCAAAACATTTAGGGGCTCGTGCCGCGATCTGTGCTATAATTCAACTGAAGCAGACCTGTTTTTCTGTAGTGTGTTGTGTAGCTTGTGCTAGGTAAAAATGCTGCATAAGCTGTTTAGGAAAAGCAAGGCTGCAGAGGGTTCTGGTGGCCAGAAGGAAGTGTGCAGCTTACCTATCTGGGCCAGAGACAATGAGTGGGAGCCTCTTGCTAAAGAATTTGTGAAGTATGCTTCTCCCTTGAAGCTGACTTGAGGTGATAAAGTCTCAGATCATTTTGTAGATTTTAGCCTTAAGGGGTTGGATTTAAGTAAAAAAGAGAAGAGGACAGTGTCCGCAGTGGGCTGGTATTTCCTTAATGCTATTTACACTGAATCACAGAGAAGGGAGAAGGCAGAGGCAGAAGTAAAGGTATTAAAAGACCAGCTAGCAGTTGCTTCAGAGTGTGTGCGTTCAACTGCTAGTCGGGCTGATGATTTGCAAGAGCGGTGTGCAACCCTCATGACCAAATCAATTAATGCTTTAAGGAAAAGGAAGGGCCGTAAACCTGTTAGTAAAGCCAGGGTACGTGCCATTGTCACATCCCAAAATTGGGATTGTGAAGATGTGCTCTCCTCAAATGATAGTGAGGATGAGGAGATAAGAGTTTGATATTTTGCATGATGATCTGCTAGTGTGAAAGAAAAAGTATGCCAGACCTCTCATTACTAAGCATAGGAAATGGCAACATGATAGAGAGGATATGGCAGATGGTGAGGTGCATTATCGCAACCCCAGAGATGTTGAATTTGAAGAAATATGGGAGTTTACACAAACTGAACTCCATGAGCTGGCAAAACAATACAAACAAAGGTCTGGGGAGCCCCTATTGACCTGGCTCCTACGCTTATGGGATGAAGGGGCGGACAGTGTTTTGTCAGGTAAGGAAGCAGTGACTATGGGAGTGTTAACCCATGATCCACAATCGCGTCAGGCAATGCGAAAAGCCTGAGAGTTTAGCGTTAATTTTTCACTGATAGACCTCGTGAGAGATGGTATAGTCCAAGTATACGCTAGTCCTACTGATCTGGAAAATACCTACTCATGGAGAGCAATAGGAGAGGGTATTTCCAGGTTACGTGAGATGGGTTGTATGACTTGATTAAATACGTTTCCAGAATGGATGGGACCAGATATGGAACCCTTTACGTCTGCTCTGCGCTCTAAGCTGATGAAGTCTGCGCCATTTAATCTCAGGGCTCCATTACTGTCCTTGTTGGGAGGCCTGGGATTAAACAGCAAGATTCATGAAGCCACAACCCTTTTAAGCCAGTTGGGGGAGCTAGAGGAGACTAAAACAAAACCTGTCAGGGCAGTAGATAAAGGTCAAGGCCAGACAGGAAAAATACAAGCAGAATAGAACAGAGAAGAAAGGGAATGAGGTAGAGAAGACATGAGGTGAAGAGAAAAACAGGCTAGTTATTTCTAGGAAAGAAATGTGGGTGGACCTATTAAAAGGCAGGAGTAAATAAAGATGAGATAGATGGCATTCCTACTGCAGAAATGCTGAAGAGGTGGAAACATTTAGTAGGGAAAACTGTCAGGGTTAGAAACACTACTCCTAGTGAAGATAATAGCAGCCTGGACTTAGAGAAAACAGAACAGACCCCTCCTGTTAGCCCCAAACCAATTCCCAAAACTGAACATGAACCCAAATCCCTTTATCCTGGGGAGGAGTTAGAGAGAATCAGAAAAGGGGATTGGGAGGTTCCTTATCCTTTATGAAGGGAAGGCGAGTCTCCTGTAATAGCCGTGAGGGCAGTGACAGCAGGAGACCGATGCCCATATGCACCTGTCACTGTATGGTGGGGGAAGTCATCTTCTACACATGTAATGGCTTTAGTTGATAGCGGAGCCGAAGTTACACTTTTGCAAGGAAATCCTTCCCATCACAAAGGAGAATTGATTTATGTAGAAGGTTTGGGAGGGCGAACTACACCAGCAGTTAGGATACGTGTGAAATTGGCTATTGGCAAGGGATCAGGATTTATGACAAATGTTTTGGTATCAGAGTTACCTGAAAATATTCTTGGGATGGATGTACTTAAAGGTCAGTCAATTCAGACTGAAAGAGGTACATTCACATTCGGGTATCCTGATAAAGCGTATCTGGTAAGGCCGGTGAAGGCTGTGGTCAGAGGTCATGCGAAATGGACCCCTGTCTACATTCCTCCACTAGAGAAGTCAGTCTGTCTCAAGCAGTACAGACTTCCTGGAGGCCACAAAGAAATTGGGGAGACCATTCAAGAATATTTGAGAGTAGGGATCCTTAGACCTGCTGTAAGTCCTTTCTCGTCTCCGGAGTTCCCAGTAAAGAAACCCAATGGGACATATAGAATGACTGTGGATTACAGAGGTCTAAACAAAGTGGCACCTCCATTGAAGTCAGCTGTACCAGATATGATCTTAATTGTTGAGAAAATTGCTAAAGATGCAGGAGAATATCATGCTGTGATAGACCTGGCTAATGCTTTCTTTTCAATTTTAATAGACCCAGAGTGTCAAGACCAGTTTGCTATGGTGTGGGACGGCCACCAGTACACTTTCACCGTGCTTCCTGAAGACTATGTTCATTCTCCAACGATTTGTCATGGACTGATTGCCCGAGATTTAAGTACCCTGAGTTTGAAAGTCGCTGTGTTCCACTACATTGATGACATCATGATCTCTGAAACAAAAGAAGATGTAACTGAAGCACTGCACCTGCTGATAGAGCACATGGAGAACAGAGGGTGGGCTATCAACAGAGACAAAGTCCAAGGACCTGCCACAGAAGTGAAATTCCTGGGAATGATGTGGACTGGGCCGCAGAGGAAAATTCCAGAGACAGTTGTGCAAACTATCCAGGCTCTGTCGCCCCCTACTACCAAAGAGGAGGCACAGAAGTTCATTGGAGTTGTGGGGTTCTGGAGATCGTTCATCCCACATCTTGGACTGATTCTGAGGCCTATATATGTCACCAGAAAAAAGACTGAGTTCTCATGGGGTTCAGAGCAGCGGACTGCATTCTTGGCTGCTAAAGAAGCTATTTTGCAGCATCAGGGATTAGGACCCGTGAGACAAGGAGTACCATTTCAGCTGGATGTAGTGGAGCAGAATGGTACCATATCTTGGAGTCTGTGGCAGCCAAATGAAAATAAAGGACAGAGCAATACCCAGTGGATTTTGGGCCAAACAACTGACAGGGGCACAGAAGAGATACACGCCCCTAGAGAAGTACCTGTTTGGGGCCTACACAGCACTTCAACAAGTAGAAACCATTACAGGAAAGGACACAGTCACCATCCATACTCCATTGCCAATAGCAGGATGGGTGAGAGATAATGGACTGTCCACTAGGGCAGCTGTAGCCCAGAACCAGACACTGATGAAATGAAAGTGGTGCCTTCAAGAAAGAGGGGGTATTGCATCTGGGGATGTTTCAAAACAGTTGGCTGGGCTTGTCACTTTTACCAGCACCCGGCCAGAAGAAGAATTTCCTGTGCTGCAGTCATCCCCCATTCAAGAGGCTCCACCCTCTGAGTCTCTGTCAGAAGACATGAAGGAGTCAGTGTGGTTCACTGATGGTTCAGCCATAGTCACCTCGTCTGGACGTAAATGGACAGCAGCAGCCTACAACCCAAGTACAGACACAGTCCTGCAGGAGACCAGAATTGGAGGGTCCAGTCAGTATGCAGAGTTGAAAGTTGTGGTTATGACTCTTCAGGAGGATCCTTCTTCCCATGTCACTATCTACACTGACAGCTGGGTGGTTTTTAAAGGACTGACAACTTGGATGCCCACGTGGAAGTCCAATGAATGGATGATTCATGGAAAGGTGGTGTGGGATGGCAAGGAGGTCTGGGACTACATCTGGAAGGAAGCTCACTCCCGCACCATAAAAGTGGGGCATGTTGATGCACATGTGCCCCTAGTCCCAGACTTTGAGAACTATAACAGAGTTGCAGATGAAATCGCCAAAGTGAAGGCAGTTGTGCCAATTGATCCTGTCTTGATGAACTTGGCCAACTGAGCCTGCAAGCAATCTGGACATTTGGGGCAGAATGCAACATATGAATGGGCACAGCAGAGAGGATTGCCTATATCCATGGACATGATAAAGACTGTAATAGGGAACTGTACAGTGTGTGGAGAAGTGAGACATTGGCCATTGCAAAAGTACTCCACCGGGTCGATTAAGAGGGGTGAGAGGCCTGCAGAGATCTGGAAGATCAATTTCATCGGTCCCCTGCCCCGGGGAAACAATGGACTGAGATATTGTTGCACTGCAGTGGACACCTATTCAGGATTATGCTTGTTCATCCTTGCAAACGTGCAGATCAAGCCGCAACGCTTCAACAGCTCCAGAAACTTGTCATTGCTTATGGTTGTCCCAAACAAGTCCAAAGTGATAACAGCTCACACTTCACCGGATCAATAGTACAGCAGTGGGCCAAAGATTCTGGAGTGTACTGGTTGTGCCACATCCCATACCATCCACAGGCAGCTGGTTTGATTGAAAGATACAACGGGCTATTGAAGGACCAGATACATAAACTTACACCCACACATACACTAAGGGGGTGGGATCGGGTCCTCCCACAGGCAGTCATGTTGTTAAATTCTAGGCCAGTAACCAAAAGCACACCATATGAGAGGATGGTAGGGGCTGGGGCACAGATTCCACAGCTGGAGTGCAGAGTTCAGTATTTATGTAAGGTTCCTGAAAGAACAGGGCTTAACAAATACCATGTTACTGCTTCCCATGACATAGAAACCAAGAGTGACGTATCTGAAGCTGAAGCCTATCTAGGAATGAGAGGGAATCTGGTAGGAAGGTTTGAAGTTAAATTTGCATTGACAGATGAGCTTCAAGACAGTGGCTGGGACTCTGTCTGATTAGTGGATACTTCTCAGCAAGAGTGGAAAGTGAGGCTACATAACAGCAAACCTTCCAAAATAAACAGCAGTGATCTTCTGGGAAATATCAGTAGATTTCCTCTCCTCCCTATTGATGTTCTTTGGGAGGGTCAGAAGTAGGTACAGGCAGGGGGCAAAGTGTTAGTCAGATATCCAGGCAAGAAGCCACTTAGAGGAGAGATTTTAGCTGAAGGGCCTGGATCTACTGTTTATGCATTATTAGAAGGAACAGATAATCCGCTTTGTTTTCCACTCCACATGCTGTCTCCGATTTGATCCATAGGAATACCAGAGAAAAGTGGTTACATGATGGAAAGAATGACGGAAGATCGCAAGAGCTGTGGAGAGCAAGGCCTTTGATGTATTACAAGCCTGGACTTGTTTCTAAAGAACTTTAGAATGGACTTTCTAATGAACTTTTTTAGTTAAAGACTGAAACACCTTCTCAGTGACAGAAATGGGAGGTGTTGCATTCAAGGAAAATTAACGTTTAGAATGAGTTTAGTAATGAAGAGATTTTGTGTGTAGTCTGAGAAAAAAAAAAAAAAGATCTAGGGCGGAATGTGTTCTGTTAGTTACAATATGATTTTTTTTTTTATTAATCAGACTTACGATACATGGGACATAATATTACACAATAGTGGTTGGTCATAGAGATATGGTCTGTTTTTGGCTTGAGTAGATTTCTCAAACAAATGCTGTTTTATACAATGGGGGTATTGTTGTATTGTTACAGTTTTCAACAGACTATTGTCTCTATTGCTACAGTACACAAGAAAGAGATTTAGTTGTTTGAAGTTTTCAAACTGAAAGAATGACTGTTAGATTACTGTCAGGTGTTGGTTTGATTAGACAATGGGTACGTAGATACAGTTTAACAGTCCATTGTCTACACAGCTACAGCAAACAGATATGTTTTCTGTTGTTTGGTAACTATTGTAAACAGCCTGGCACATAAAAGGGGGATTCAGGCATAAGCTAGGGACACACACAGACACACACCATTATGCTTTGAAGATCAGAAGCCGCCACTCATGATACAAGAACACTGCCTGGTGTCCAAGAAGCATCGTTGCCAATGGAGATGACGAACATACAGTAACAGAAGATAAGTAAATTTTAAGTGTATTTGTACTGATATAGACTATAGGCTGTTCATTTGCTTGTTAGAGATCAGTCAGTCTTGTATTGTATTCCTAAGATTGTAATAGTTTTGTATGTACAGCATCTTTGTATAGAAAAAAAAAAAAGCACATTTACACACTGCAGAAGTCTCAGCTTCCTTGCTTATACCACAGAGTAATCTTGCTAGATAGACGCAAGCAATACACTGAGCACTATTGATTCATTTCCACTAGATGGCGCTGGATCAGTGGATTGATTTTCTATGTACTGTTCATTTGCTCTTATAGACGGTTTTTCGTCTCTTCCTCACCACTTGGGTATACCTACGCCCTCACCATCCCTCATCTAACAACACAGCGATCACTACAAATATGCCACTTGATTGAAATAAACGGGGTACTCCGGTCTGTGCCCCAACCTTTCCCCAGTGGTTTCTGTCCCACATACGCTGCGTTCAACTAATGCTTGCGTCAGGGGGAGGGCCTTCTTATCCATCGGCATATCGTTAGCATCCCACACGGGCTTCATCGGTAGTGTGCGTGCGCCGGCGTTCGGCGCCATTATATAAACACAGGGGGATTGTAGGTTCCCTGCAAGCACTTATACTAGATGACACCTAGACATGTTGACCGGGCCACCTATAGGTAAGTTTACAAGAGGTTGAGGGATTGATATATCTCTAAGTCATATACCGAGTGGGTGACACTGGACATTCATCTAATGTCTGTATGATTACACCTAGGCTAACTTTTTTGGGACGTCTGGATATTTATCCATTTGTTATGCAGTTTATACGGAAAACTCTAACGTTCATTTGTCCAAGACAACTGCGCCTTATATACATTGGTAGTTATATTGATCGATACTTCTTTTCTTTTTCTCATATCTTTGGCACTCTGGCATACCCTCTTTGGACACTATACGGGTCCGTTCTATGTGCACCCCCCCTTTTTTCATAATTCCACCTTTTTTATATACACTAACGCTGACTCTGGTTCTCCTTATTAACTATCCACCCTTTTTGGGCGACACTATCATACCCCTCTTTTTTTCCCCCCCGTCTCCTCTTTCTGAGAGACTTCCCGTGCGTTATTTTGCCACACGACTACTATCATACAGTATCTTCTCATTATAAGGATGTTGGAAGTACAGTGCAGAAATTCTTCCCACTACTATGGTCTGGCGTCCATGGAACATTTTATTTGATCTTATCATCCTTAGTGCTGCTCTAACCGAGAACTACCCCATTTTGTATGTGCAGTTAGGAAAATACTTATCTGTAACCTACACTTCTTGGTTTTCATATGTATTCATTTACTTGTTTCATTTTTATTTTATTTTTATCATCAACATTTCTACAGTATATTTTTTCTTCTATTTGAACTTTTTTGTTTCAGTATTCATTTTTTGTAGTTCTCATTAGTTCTTGCTCTGTGGGTCTTAGCAGTTTTATTTTTCTCACGTTTTAATTGTGATGCTCCTTTTCTGAGATGTCTCCTTTTATTTTTCCAATCTAGACATTTGTAACACTGCCATCATTTTTCAACTCTCAAACCCCTGATGAAGGTGTTGGAATTTCGGAAACACGTCGGTATCGGGGTACACTACCCCTAGGAGAGTACATATGACATAAGGATACATTTCTGTACATGTTTTGTCTTGTTTCTTTATGGAATGTAGCTGTGTTTTGTGTAGATGCTTTTACATCTTTTTACTGTATCTCAATAAAATATTTTTTACCCAATAGAGTTGGTGGTCTGTCAAAGTCCCGTGTAGGGGGGATATTTGTGCTTGTTTCATGCCAATAGGGATGGGACCACCACACTCTACACTTTGACATGATGGAAGCCTCCTTTTTCCTCTATCAATTCCTAGGTAAAGCTTGTAGGAGGAGTTTTCATACTGCACTGAGCTGTTCTACCAGGATCCAGGACCCCTAACCCTGTCTGGACAGTGCTGATTGGCCCTGTGTTAATCACATGCACTCTCCCAAGGGGAAAAAAACTCTAGCAATACACACTAGAGCTGCACGATTCTGCTTAGAAAAGAAAAAAAAAAAAAAAAACAATCACGCGGCATAACATCATTTTTTACATTATACAAAAAAAATTGGTCTAACCTTACTGTTTAGTTTTTTGTTTATTTTAAAGTGTATTTTTTTCCGAAAAAATTGCATTTGAAAGACTGCTGCGCAAATACAGTGTGACATAAAATATTTCAACAGCCACAATTTTATTCTCTAGGGTCTCTGCTAAAAAAAAAAGATATATAATGCTAAGTAATTTTAGAGCAAAATATAATGATTTTATCTTGAAACCAACAAGTGTCAGAAAAAAGGTTTAGTCGTTAAGGCCTAATGTACACGGGACGTTGTACAACCTCTCCTGAAAGATTTAACTTGACAGCCAAAAACCGGCGTTTAAAAACGGCCGTTTAGCCGCGTTTACATGCCACATTTTGAAAAAAAACATTTTGGGTTTTTTTTCAAAATAGCCAAAAATGAAAAATGCCTGTAAACGAAACACGGCTAAACGCGAGTTGCCGCGTTTAGCGTTTGAAATGCCTCTAAACACAGCTTCTGAACACATTTTTTTGGGTTCCAAAAAAAGCCTCTAAAACACAACTGCCTAGAAACGAATATAAACGAACCAGTGTACATGTACTGCTAAGATAACAGAGGAGGGTTCAGCAGTTGAAAAAAAAATGCCCAACTGCTCCTAAACATCCGTTTACCAGCAGCAGTGTACATGAGAACTCACTTGACAGATAGTAACTGACATTTAAAAATGTCAGTTTTGCTGTGTTTACATGCCGCGTTTAGCCATCTTTGCGTTTAGAAGCGCATTGAATTATTATAATTTTTTTCCCAAATAGTCAAAAATTAAAAAGCCTGTAAACTAAACGCGGCTAAACACGACTTACCGCGTTTACAAGCGCCTCTGAACATCCATCCTGAACAAATTAATTTTTTTGCTTTCCAAAAAATGCTTCTAAACTCAACTGCCTAGAAATGACTATAAATGACCCTGTGTACATGTACTGATAAGATAACAGAGGAGAGTTCAGGGGCAGCTGAAAAACACGCCCAACTGCTCCTAAATGTCTGTTTGCCAGCAGCAGTGTACATGAAGCCTAAGTGGTTAAACTTCCCTCACATACAGACTAAAGTTCGTTCATTTGATCTAAAGAACAAAAATGTTACAATGTTTATAGTTAGTGGCTGAGGAATGTTGTGATACTTGGCAGACGTTTTTTTTTTTTTTTTGGCAGACGTGGTTTTTTTGGGGGGTTTTTTTGACAGCTGTCGGCTTGAGCAGAGAATTCTCTGCATAGAAAGAATCGGGAAAATGCTTTGTTAAGATCGCAAGGGGGGGAATTGTGATCTCGATTCCTAACGATTAATCGTGCATCTCTAATACAGACCAAACTGAGCATGTGCAGCCTGACTCCAGTATCTCTGTCTTATTGGGACCTGTTCTGGAGTCAGTGGAAGAAGAGGAGGATCTGTGCATGCAAGATCAAACAGTCTTTTTACACAATGCAGAGGATTAACAAGCATGCTTTACTGCATATACAGACTGATTTTACTGTTGTGGGTCTAGTAACACTTTAAGGCATCAGCAGGCCAAGACATTTTGGATAATTTCATGCTCTCAACTTTGTAGGAACAGTTTGGGGATAGCCCTTTCCTGTTCCAACATGACTGCTCACCAGTTCACAAAGCAAGGTTTAAAAAACCTAGATGAGCGAGTTTGGGGTAGAGGAACTTGACTGGCCTACACAGAGTCCTGACCTCAACTTGATAGAACACCTTTGGGATGAATTAGAGCAGAGACTGTGAGCCAGGCCTTCTCGTCCAACATTAGTGCCTGACCTCACAAATGCGCTTCTGGAAGAATGGTCAAACATTCCTATAGACACGCTCCTATTCCTTGTGGACAGTCTTTCCACAAAACAAAACATTTTAGCTGTTATGAATGGCTTTCATTCATGATAGTTTGCTTAAAATCTGGATCGGCTAAAATTAATCACACGGTACAAGGTGCTGTGATTGGTCCAGGTACCATGTGATAGCTGTGGGCCAATCACAGCATCACAATAGTAAACAAAGTCATGAATGGAAGTCATTAACCACTTCAGCCCCGGAAGATTTGGCTGCTGAATGACCGGGCCATTTTTTGCGATTCGGCACTGCGTCACTTTAACTGACAATTGCACGTTCATGCGGTGCTGTACCCAAACAAAATTGGCATCCTTTTTTTCCCACAAATAGAGCTTTCTTTTGGTGGTATTTGATCGCCTCCGCAGTTTTTATTTTTTGCGCTATAAACAAAAAAAGAGCGACAATTTTGAAAAAGAACACAATATTTTGTACTTTTTGCTATAATAAAAATCCCCATTTAAAAAAAAAAATAAACAAATTCTCTCAGTTTAGGCCAATATGTATTCTTCTACATATTTTTAGTAAAAAAAAAATCGTAATAAGCGTATATTAATTGGTTTGCGCAAAAGTTATAGCGTCTACAAAACAGAGGATAGATTTATAGCATTTTTTATTATTTTATTTACTAGTAATGGCAGAAAACTGATTTTTATCGTGACTGCGACATTATGGCAGACACATCGGACAATTTTGACACATTTTTGGGACCAATGGCATTTATACAGCGATCAGTGGTATAAAAATGCATTGATTACTGTGTAAATGTCACTGGCAGTGAAGGGGTTAACACTAGGGGGCGATCAAGGGGTTAACTGTGTTCCCTGGGAGGTGATTCTAACTGAAGGGGGAGAGGACTGACTAGAGGAAGTGATGGATCGTGGCTCCTAGCTAATAGGAACACACGATCTGTCACTCCTCTCAGAACAGGACACGGAAGTGTGTGTTTACACACACTCGTCCCTGTTCTGTGTCTCCTGCTCACGATCGCTCGTGGCCGGCGGTCATAAGCAGCGGCACCCCAATCCCGCGAGCCGACAATCTACGACGGTTCGCAGGATTGTGCCAACCTGCCACAGTAAAATGACGACGCCACCTCAACTCTTCTCTGCTCTGCTACTGATCACCTCTGACAAAATCTCACCCCTGTCCTGCCCCAACCTAGCCACTTTCATCTACAACAGCTCACTGTCTTCCTGCCTAGACAAGCTTGCCCCCCTCACTACACGCAGAATTAGGCCCCGACTGCTACAACCCTGGCAAACAGTTGACACCAGAAGTCTCAGAAAATGTAGCCGCGCTCTTGAGCATAAGACTAAGTTCCAGGAATACTTCACACAATATAAATCTGCCCTCCTAAAATACTATTCCTGCCTTCACACTGCCAAACAGACCTACTTTATCAAACTCATTAACACCTTCTCATCCAGTCCACGTCAACTCTTCTCTACCTTCAACACTCTACTCTTTCCTCTACCTACCAACTCACTCACTGCCCAGGAGATCGTCAATCATTTCAAAACTAAGATTGATACAATTCATGAGGACATCTCCAATGCAACACCCCATGTCCACAGATACAATCATTACTTCTGTCATTCAACCCTGCTACTATTAATGAGGTTGCTAAACTTTTAACTAACACTCATCTAACCACCTGCCCCGTGGATTCTGCTCCCTCACAAATGCTACGCTCACCCTCTGACTCAATTCTACACTCTCCAACTCACATTTTCAACCTCTCCCTCTCCAGTGGCATCTTCCCAAACTCTCTAAAACATGCGCTAGTCACCCCCATACTTAAAAAGCCCTCAATGGACCCCACCAACCTTAACAACCTATGTCCCATCTCCTTACTCTGTTACCCTGGCGCACCCCTGTCAGAGTTCCCCCCTCCCTCCTCTCTTAGCGAGTGTCATGAGATGCAGCCTCACCATTGCCTAGAAGCACGATCTCATGCGGAGTCGCAGAGCTGGATCTGAATCGCCGTGCAGCCGCTGTAACGATCTCCCGCCTCCAATGATAGACGGCACACTTATCCAATGCCGGGAATCATTGTGCCATGTGTCATAGGAGGCAGGACATCGTTACAGCCGCTGCACAGTGATTCAGATCCAGCTCTGTGACACAGCGTGAGATCACGCTACCAGGCAGTGGCAGGCTGCACCTCATGGGCACTGGAAGGCTGGACCTCATGGGCACTGATGAGGATACAAATGGTCTCTTGTACCATGTCTGCAGTCTCTGACCATCTCCTGCACCATGTGTGTTAGAGGTGCACCAAATGGAAATTTTGCCAATACTATTAGCAATGTGTTTAAATTTCAGTAAGAGATTGCAGACATAACACAAGAGATGGTCAGCAACTGAGGACATGATAGTAGAGATGGTCAGCAACTGAGGACATGATAGAAGAGATGGTCAGAGACTGCAGACTGCATTTTTCTTGCAGTGTCAATAATGGCTAACAATAAATGCATATTAAATTTAAATTGATGACATGAATTAAAAGTGCAATACAAATACAAATTATAAATAAAAATATAAATATTTTTTAAAAACTGTCATTTTCGGCAAAGTGCATCCTGCATTTTCGGTACCAAAATTGCCATTCGGTGCACCGCTAGTGGCCATAAAATCTGATTGTACATTCTCTGTACAATCTCCTTTAGATTTACCAAAACTATAAAATAGGAGGACACACCATCTATCCCATCACTCTGTTCCAATCAGGCAGGCCCTTGCACTACAGCAGGGATGTGCCATGGGCTGCATGCAGCCCCAGGGAGTTCAACATGCGGTCTGAGCCCATCTGGAGGGATGCTGGGGATGCCAAGCAAATGCATGGGGATGCTGGGGATGCTGTGCAAACATAGCTGATTGGTGAAAGGTATGTGCTAGTGAGGTCAGCTGGTAAATGAAGCTTTCTAAGAAAACACTTCAAGGGCTAAGGTAAGGCAAAAATCAAAAGAAAGCTTTTGTCTGCAACAGAGGTACATTAATGGTATATTGGTACATAGGGGAGCTGATTTTAGAAAAAAAGAAAAAGGTTAACTTAGACTTTCAAGCAAGCTGTTTCATTAAAAATATATAGTTAGTCTGGTAGAAAAAAACAAAGTCCATCTAGTTCAATCAATAAAAGGAAAAAAAAATAAAAATCATACAAATCTTATATACACAATCCTATGCCCACAGTTGATCCAGAGGAAGGCAAAATACCCCAGGAAAACATGAACCAATTTGCTCTAGCAGGTGAAAACAAAATTCCTTCATAATCCCCCGAGTGGCAATCGGATATTCCCTGGATCAACTTTACCTAAAAATGTCAGCATCCAGTTATATTATGTACATTTAGGAAAGAATAAAAGTGTTTTTTAAAACAATTTACTGAGCGGACCAGAAGCAGCTCTTAAGGAATTCCACATTTTCACAGCTCTTACTGTGAAGAAACCTTTCCGTATTTGGTGATTAAATGTATTTTCCTCTAGATGTAAAGAGTGCCCCCCCCCCCCCCCCCCCCCAATGTTTACAAGGGAACCTTCATAATCTACTCTATCAGTTCTTTGAAG
Organism: Lithobates clamitans; assembly: GCA_037952925.1. Lineage (NCBI taxonomy): Eukaryota > Metazoa > Chordata > Amphibia > Anura > Ranidae > Lithobates > Lithobates clamitans. The sequence continues at coordinate 833,974 of JBBGZY010000912.1, read as the reverse complement.
TGCACTGCTCTTTCACCTCAAAATGTATACCCTAATATACACAAAAGAGAACTTTACCAACTTGTAAATGTTGTTTTGCTTTACAAAGTCAACAGCCAAGGCCTCATATCCTTATCTAGCCATTTCTCTGGCTGCTGACATGTACTAAAATACAATTACTAATGACCATCACAGGAAGGAAAGAGGTATCTGACATGCAAGCTTGGCCATGAATGGCACCCTAGCTTCACCTCTTCTATCGTATATGAGAGGCAAGATGGCTGTGCCCAAGGCTGGAAAAAACAAAATTCAAACACACTCAGTGACAGACAAGGCATCATCAGCAACTTCAATAAAGCATAATCCTACCAATGTAAAAATAAGTTGTTCTGTATAGTTCAGTACTTAGACTTACAATGGATTCCATCGTTCATCCAGCCGACGATGTAATGAGATTCTGTCACTGAGGTAGATGTTTATTTGATGTTTGTTGATGCTCTCCTCTTCCAGCTTTTTTTCGTCCCCGTCAAGGTTGAGATTTACCGCTCGTCCAAACTCTCCCAAGGCATTAGAATTGAGAGGTGGCTTTTCGTATACTGGCCTCTTAAGTTGTTCATCACTTAACTCATTTTGTATAGCAGCCTCTTCCCTGGGTATCACATGCTTCTCTAGTTTATGTCCCTCAGAATTCTGGCTACTACCATCGTCCACCCCTTTACTTAACAGCAGGAACCCAAACAACAATATACAGGCTATAGTGACAAACACAAATAAACTCTTCCTTCTCCGGTGTGGCAACCAAGGACCTAGAACTCCACGTCTCCTTTTACTCATTATATAAAAGAGAGTACACTAATCTAAGAAATGGGGTTTCTAGTTCAGTGTTTTCAGATGACTACAGTGATCTTTTATACTATTAATAAAATGTACAGATATTACATCCACAACTACACTCAGTCTAGGGTGTATCTGAAAATTTTAAACGTTAGCAAACATAAAAAAAAATTAGAAGGTCTAACAAGTCACTTCAGTAGATGTTTCAAATGTCGATTATTATTATTATTATTATATGTGTCAATTGACCTATTTCTAAATGATCAGTAATCCTATATATGAACGATCAATTATCCTATATACAAATGATCTATTGTCTAATATATAGAATGATCAGATATCTTATCTATTCTATGAATGATCCAACAGTGGGCAAGTGTACAGGTGTGGACGCGTCACTCCACCTACGTGTCTACCGGGATCTAGGAGGTGACCCTGTTCCTGCTGTGCGAGCAATCCTAATGAATCACCTTATCAGCGATCCAGTAACAAAGCACCTTTTACTTCTATAGCTCATTAGCTAGAAATCCTTGGCCCTCCCACTTTCCTTAGCTGGTCACTTCCAGCCTACGTGTACTAAACAGCCGAAAGCCCCAAATACATCGCAACAAACAAACTTCACCCATTCACGGCTGTATAGCTGACTTTGTCCTTTCTATCCCTCGGCTCCGCACACAAAAAAAGTCGCCCCCCGCTGACTTCTACTACAGCCCCCCTCTTCTTTTCCTGGTCCCAGCACTGGGGTGATAGTTCCTGTTCCTGCGGGTGTACAGTCCTGCAGCACCTCTCAATAACTTCTTCCTCTTCCTTCTGTCACCTTACCCCTCACGCCACACCCCTCTCCTGACCCCGCCCCCTCCTGCAAACCCTGTCACAGCTCCTTACACACTTCAAAGGCTTTTTTTTATTGTAAAGCGCATTCTGTTTTTAAGTAGAAAGTTAAAGAGATGGTCACTTAAAGTCTACTTTTTCCAGCTATTAAAAACTGCCAGCTATGCCAACAGGTCTGTAAGGTTCAGTGGCGGCTGTTGCTCCATATTCTTTGGGGGGCACAAACAAATTGAAAAATTCTGAAAAAAACCCCATCAATTGCAGCCTCACTGTGCCTATCAAACACAGCCATTGTGCCATCAAATGCTCCCACCACTATGTCCATCAAATGCTGCCACTGTGCCATCTAATGCTCCCACTATGTCCATCAAATGCTGCCACTGTGCCATCTAATGCTCCCACTATGTCCATCAAATGCTGCCACTGCGTCCATCAATTGCTGCCACTGCGCCCATCAATTGCAGCCACTGCGCCCATCAAATGCTCCCACTGCGCCCATCAAATGCTCCCACTGCGCCCATCAAATGCTCCCACTGTGCCCATCAAATGCTGCCACTGTGCCCATCAAATGCTGCCACTGTGCCCATCAAATGCTGCCACTGTGCCCATCAAATACTGCCACTGTGCCATCAAATGCTGCCACTGTGCCATCAAATGCTACCACTGTGCCCATTGAATGCAGCCACTGTGCCATCAAATGCTTCCACTGTGCCCATCGAATGCAGCCACTGTGCCATCGAATGCCCCCACTGTGCCATCAAATGCAGCCACTGTGCCCATTGAATGCAGCCACTGTGCCATCAAATGCTTCCACTGTGCCCATTAAATGCTCCCACTGTGCCATCAAATGCTACCACTGTGCCCATTGAATGCAGCCACTGTGCCATCAAATGCTTCCACTGTGCCCATCGAATGCAGCCACTGTGCCATCGAATGCAGCCACTGTGCCATCGAATGCTCCCACTGTGCCATCAAATGCAGCCACTGTGCCCATTGAATGCATCCACTGTGCCATCAAATGCTCCCATTGTGCCATCAAATGCTTCCACTGTGCCCATTAAATGCTCCCACTGTGCCCATTGAATGCAGCCACTGTGCCATCAAATGCTCCCACTGTGCCATCAAATGCTTCCACTGTGCCCATCGAATGCAGCCACTGTGCCCATCGAATGCAGCCACTGTGCCCGCCCGCTGCCGGGCAGCAAGTGGTGTCCTCCATGTCTTCTCTTATGATTGGACGCCTGATGGCGTCAAATCGCAGCGCCTGTCGTTTCAGCCAATCAGGTGACGGGTAACAGACCTGAGCACCTGATTGACGGAGAGGCGGTTCAATGTTAGGAAAGTGAATATTCATTCGCTTTTCTAACCATAGCTCCCAACTGTCCCTGATTTTGAGGGACTGTCCCTGATTTGGAGCAATGTCCTTTTGTCCTTCATTCCTCCTCATTTGTCCCTCATTTTGGTCTGATCAATAAATAATTGTATATAAAATGCACTTTTTTAACTTTAAAGAAGTGTTTCCCAGTGCTAAACTTTTCATCCAATTTCTAAATTGCTGCATTTGTACATTTTAAAAGCCAATATAAAGGAATAGTAGTGGTAAAAAAAAGTCCTGGATTTAATTAACCTTTTTTTTTGTTAATTCTCCTTTAGGAGGGTGTGGCAGGGTGTGTGTCCTATGCCTATATACATTCGTTAGTAGGTGTCCCTCATTCCCATCTCAAAATGTTGGGAGGTATGTAACACACCTGGGTGAACTGCGAGCGCCATGCCTGACGCTCGCTGTTTACCTTTTTTATTGCCTATTAGAGCCTATGGCTCTAATCAGGTGCTTCAAAAACACCCCCCCCCCCCGCCTCTGTAATTCAGGCACCCGGCAGCCATAGATAGATTGATGTAAGGATGAGCTCCGGCGTGTTCGCGCACCCCACGTGCAGAGCCCGCCAGGAAGTTGGCACTGTGCTGCGCTAATCACAGGCAGTGAGACATTGTTCCGATGCGCGGCTGCAGAGATCTGGACAATGCTTCACTGCCTGTGATTAGCGCAGCACAGTGCCAACTTCCTGGCTCTGCACGTGGGGTGTGCGAACACGCTGGAGGTCATCCTTAGATTCATACAATGCAAAAATCTATCTATTGGTGATAGAGTGGGTGGATGGAGAGAGGGGGTGGCACCTCTGCACCCTTATGGACGCACCGCCATTGGTAAGGGTGCAGGGTGTTCTGTCACAATAGTGAACCCGTCAGATTAGGTAACGGACCCACCGCTCTGACGGCTATTCTAACTGAACATCCGCAGTGGACATCTTACTACATCCAGCTATGCCTTAAATTTTTAGAGTAAATTTAGCAATAAAGTGAGCATATATAAATAAATATAGTATATTGACATCTGTTTTACCGATATACCAAAACTCACCAATCACATACAATCCTCAAGTTGGCTGGTGAATAATGGAGTAAGTTTGGCCCCTCCCCCATGCCGGGGAATGCAGGAAGTGTGAGGTGCTTGTACTGGGCAGGGAGATCAAATGGGTCCAGGGACCAGAGGAGGATACATGCCAGGGGAAGACATATGGATGAGGCAGGTGGGAGAAAACTGACACCTCCCCTTCCCCCCAGACTCCGCACATCACTGAACAACACTGACCAATCACATACTGTCCTATCTTCATCACTAACACAGTGTCTGCTCCCAACACTGACTGACCCACCCTTGTCCTATCCCGTCACTGACTGACCCACCGCTGTCTTATCCCGTCACTGACTGACTGACCCACCCGTCCTATCCCGTCACTGACTGACTGAACCACCGCTGTCCGATCCCATCACTGACTGACTGACCCACCCTGTCCTATCCCATCACTGACTGACTGACCCCGCCCTGTCCTATCCTGTCACTGACTGACTGACCCACCCCTTTTCGATCCCATGACTGACTGACCCACCCCTGTCCAATCTCGTCACTGATTGACTGACTGACCCACCCCTGTCCTATTTAGTCACTGACTGACTGACCCACCCCTGTCCTATCCCATCACTGACTGACTGACCCTCCCCTGTCCTATTCCGTCACTGACTAACCCACTCCTGTCCTATCTCGTCACTGACTGACTGACCCACCCCTGTCCTATCCCATCACTGACCCACCCCTGTCTTATCCCGTCACAGACTCACTGACCCGCCCCTGTCCTAACCCGTCACTGACGGACTGACCCACCCCTGTCCTATCCTGTCTCTGACTGACTGACCCACCCCTGTCCTATCCTGTCTCGTCATTGACTGACTGACTGACCCACCCCTGTCCTATTTAGTCACTGACTGACTGACCCACCCCTGTCCTATCCCGTCACTGACTAACCCACCCCTGTCCTATCTCGTCACTGACTGACTGACCCACCCCTGTCCTATCCCATCACTGACTGACTGACCCTCCCCTGTCCTATACCGTCACTGACTTACTGACCCAGCCCTGTCTTATCCCGTCACTGACTCACTGACCCGCCCCTGTCCTATCCCGTCACTGACGGACTGACCCTCCCCTGTCCTATCCCGTCACTGACTCACTGACCCACCCCTGTTCTATCCCATCACTGACTGACCGACCCTCCCCTGTCCTATCCCGTCACTGACTCACTGACCCACCCCGGTCCTATCCCATCACTGACTGACCGACCCTCCCCTGTTCTATCCCATCACTGACTCCCTGACCCCCCCTGTCCTATCCCTTCACTGACTCACTGACCCACGCCTGTCCTATCCCTTCACTGACTCACTGACCCACCCCTGTTCTATCCCATCACTAACCGACTGACCTACCCCTGTCCTATCCCTTCACTGACTGACTGACCCACCCCTGTCCTATCCTGTAACTGACTGACTGACCCACCCCTGTCCTATCCCGTCACTGACTGACTGACCCACCCCTGTCCTATCCCGTCACTGACTGACTGACCCACCGCTGTCCTATCCCGTCACTGACTGACTCACCCGCCCCTGTCCTATCCCATCACTGACTGACTCACTGACCCAGTCTTGTCCTATCCCGTCACTGACTCACTGACCCACCCCTGTCCTATGCCATCACTGACTCAGTGACCCATCCCTGTCCTATCCCTTCACTGACTGACTGACCCACCCCTGTCCCATCCCATCACTGACTGACTGACCCACCCGTGTCTGATCCCATCGCTGACTGACTGATCCACCCCATTATACCGTTCCTGACTGACTAACCCACCCCTATCCTATCCCGTCACTGACTCACTGACCCACCCCTGTCCTATCCCTTCACTGACTGACTGACCCACCCCTGTCCTATCCCGTCTCTGACTGATTGACCCATTCCTGTCCTATCCCGTCACTGACCCACTCCTGTCCTATCTCGTCACTGACTGACCCACCCCTGTCCTATTTCATCACTGACTGAATGAACCACCCCTTTCCTATCTCGTCACTGACCCACCCCTGTCCTATCCCGTCACTGACCCACCCCTGTCCTATCCCTTCATTGACTCACTGACCCACGCCTGTCCTATCCCTTCACTGACCCACCCCTGTCCTATCCCTTCACTGACTGACTGACCCAACCCTGTCCTATCCCGTCACTGACTGACTGACCCACCCCTGTCCTTTCCTTTCACTGACTGACTGACCCACCCGTGTCCTATCCCTTCACTGACTGACTGACCCACCCCTGTCCTATCCCTTCACTGACTGACCCACCTCTGTCCTATCTCTTCACTGACTGACTGACCCACCCCTGTCCTATCCCGTCACTGACTGACTGACCCACCCCTGTCCAATCCCATCACTGACCCACCCCTGTCCGATCCCATCACTGACTGACTGACTGACCCACCCCTGTCCTATACCATCATTGACTGACTGACTGACCCACCCCTGTCCTATACCATCATTGACTGACCCACCCCTGTCCTATCCCATCACTGACTGACCCACCCCTGTCCTATCTCATCACTGACTGACTGACCCACCACTGTCCTATTCCGTCACTGACTCACTGACCCACCCCTGTCCTATAGCGTCAATGACTCACTGACCCACTCCTGTCCTATCCCATCACTGACCCACCCCTGTCCTATCCCTTCACAGACTCATTGACCCACCCCTGTCCTATACTGTCACTGACTGACTGACCCACCCCTGTCCAATCCCATCACTGACTGACTGACCCACCCCTGTCCTATACCGTTATTGACTGACTGACTGACCCACCCCTGTCCTAAATCGTCATTGACTGACCCACCCCTGTCCAATCCCATCACTGACTGACTGATCCACCCCTGTCCTATACCGTTATTGACTGACTGACTGACCCACCCCTGTCCTAAATCGTCATTGACTGACCCACCCCTGTCCTATCCCTTCACTGACCCACCCCTGTCCTATCCCGTCACTGACTGACTGACCCACTGCTGACCTATCCCGTCACTGACTGACTGACCCACCCCTTTCCTACCCCGTCACTGACTGACTGACCCACTGCTGTCTTATCCCGTCACTGACTGACTGACCCACTGCTGTCCTATCCCGTCACTGACTGACTGACCCACCCCTGTCCTATCCCGTCACTGACTGACTGACCCACCCCTGTCCTATCCCGTCACTGACTGACTGACCCACCCCTTTCCTATCCCATCACTGATAGACTGACCCACCCCTATCCTATCCCGTCACTGACTGACTGACCCACTGCTGTCCTATCTCGTCACTTACTCACTGACCCACCCCTATCCTATACCATCACTGACTCCCTGATCCACCCCTGTCCTATCCCATCACTGATCAACCCCTGTCCTATCCCTTCACTGACTGACTGACCCACCCCTGTCCTATCCCGTCACTGACTGACCCACCCCTGTCCTATCCCGTCACTGACTGACCCACCGCTGTCCTATCTCGTCACTGACTGACTAACCCACCCCTGTCCTATCCCGTCACTGACTGACCCACCCCTGTCCTATCCCGTCACTGACTGACCCACCGCTGTCCTATCTCGTCACTGACTGACTAACCCACCGCTGTCCTATCCCGTCACTGACTGACTGACCCTCCCCTGTCCTATCCCGTCACTTACTGACTGACTCACCTCTGTCCTATCCTGTCACTGACTGACTGTCCCATCTCTTCTCCTGCCGATCTATTTAGGATGAGGAGCAGGGCTAGGGGCCAGTAACTATGTAATTTACCAGGCCCCTTCTTTTTCTGAATGAACACAGTGAGCGATCAGTACCGATCAATCATGAGTAGTTTGTAAATGAACAGAAGCCTCTGTACAGAGCTCCCTGTTTATTGATGTTCAGTGCAATGGAGGCTGCAGAGAAAGGAATTGAAGAAGCTGTGCCCTCAATTCCTTTCTCTGTCTTAACAGTGAGACATCAGTGGTCTGTTTAGACCTGTGATATTTCACCAATGCCCCCAATAGGGCTCCTAAAAAAACTATAAAAAATGAATATTGTTAAAAAAATTAAAAAATTGTAAAAAAAAAAATATATAAAAAAAAATAAATGAAAGTAAAAACTACTGACACCATCCTCTGCCCTACTGACAACGTCCGCTGCTCTACTGACTGACACTGTCCACTTTTAAAGAAGTCTAATGCCGCGTACACACGAGTGGAATGTCAGTCAGAGAAAGTCAGATGGGAGCTTTTCATCGTATTTTCCGACTGTGTGTATGCCCCATCGGACTTTTTCCGTTGAAAATTCTGACGGACATGTTCTAAATTTTTCCGACGGTACTAATTATTATCGGGAAACATGCTCGTCTGTATGCTGTTCCGACGTACCAAAAACGAGGCATGCTCAGAAGCAAGTACGAGACGGAAGCGCTTGGTCTGGTAAAATTAGCGTTCGGAATGGAGATGGCACATTCCTCACGCTGCAAAATCTGTGATCGTTTAATGCAGTGCATTCTTTTGTGCTTTATAATTGCTAGAAGAGTGAACTTGTTTTGCTGCTGATATTCACACAGAGTTCTCACAAAATTTTTTCTTTATTATTTCTCGTGATCTCATGAATAATCTTTTATTATTTTAAAGCCAGATCTCCAGAATAGTGTTGAAAATTATTTTTTATAGTCATTTTTTTTTTCATCAAGATCTCCTTTTTTTTGATTATTGCAAAATTATTTTCTAGTGATCTCCATATTTTTTTTTTTTTGGTGTGTCAAGTTACCACAATAACATTACTATCTTGTAATTTGTAACCTCAAGGAGGCTGGTTGGTGTCCCTTGTTAATTTGACATTGTCTTTTTGAAATGTACCTGCCTACTCACAAACAATCTGTCCTATTTTAATAAAAACACATAGCCAAGTATTTTCTCAAAATAAAATATCCATTTATTCTGGTTAACAAAATAAAGAGGAAGGCAAGGCTGGAGAAACTTTTTGAATTTGCAAAGCCTTTTGGACCCAAGGCACACATTGAGTCTGTGTAAACAAAAAATTTTATCTTGAGGAGTCCATATAATTTTGAGCCCAATCTGGTCCAGGACTCCCCGAGATCAGGAACAGCAGCAGATGATATCTATGTCCCCAGGCTGTGGTACTACACCAGCCTGCGTCTTCTGTCACACCAGACTAAACCCAGGCCATCACTTTCTTCTCTTCAACCTTCCCTCCACGCTGCCCTGTAGCCTTCGCTGCAGCCTTCCCTGGAGGCTGTGGCTCTGGTGGTGGACTTGTGGCAGAAGGAGGAGGATGGGTGAGATCATATATGTGGCTGTTCTCTGTCAGCTGGCCCCTCAACCCCTTCTGAAGGCCCTCAAAAATAATTTGCTCACAGAGTAAGCGTTGGCCCTCCTCCTATTTCAACAATCTTGTGGCTATATAGCAGCCATAGGCTTCTTCAGCATCGGGGGGGGCCTTTGAGCACATCACTCGCTTCCCTAATGAGGCCCAGTGCTGCCTCCTCCGTCATCGTCCCCTTCCTGGGCCTTTTCGTTTGAAGGCAGAGGAGAGGCACCTGGGATTGGGTGAGGCTCCTACTGGGGCCAGCCACCTCCTGGCTGACACTGGGCCCGCCCACCTCCTGGCTGTCACTGGGCACAGCCACCTCCTGGCTGTCACTGGGCACGGCCTCCTACTGCCTGCCACTTTCCAGACCCTCCTCCTGGTTGAGCTCATCCTGTGTATAAAAAAGAGACATAGTTTTAGTTTTTGCTTCATCAATCACACACAATTTTTTGCTCATGACTTGCAAATTGAATGTTAATAAATAGAAAAGTCTATCATTCTGACCCCAACATTTTTCTTTCTTGTCCCAAACATTTTGGCCACTACTGTCTATTCATATGTAAATCACTTTGTTTAAAATCATTAATTAGTTATCAATTATAACATCTAGTTAACATCATTAATATTAGGACAATAAATATGTCTACAAATAATATACCTGGCTCCAGCTGGGCGCATCCACTTTTTCCAGGATGGAAGGCCCAGGTTGTTCCTCGTCAGCCTCTGCTGGGGTTGAGGGAAGGGTGGAGGGAAGGCTGCAAGGAAGGGTAGAAAGTGATTCTCTGGCTTCAGTCTGGTTGTCCAGAAACCGCAGTTTGTTGAAGTACCACAGCCTGGGTACTTACACTTGTGCTGCTGTTGCTCCTGATCTGAGTGATTTCTGGATTTTATTATGCTCCTTCTTATACATGTTCCTCAAGATCCCAATTTTATTGTCCAAAAACTTCATGTTTGCATCGGGGACCTGAGTCTTCACAATTTCCAGAAGTTTCTCCAGCGATGACCTCCTAGCTTGTTTATTATAATATAAGCTGTGTTTCACCTCCCACAAATTCCTCATCTCCCTGAATCTGTCTATGAAACTGGTCATGAATTCTGGGTCCTTAAAGTGATTCATCTTGGCTGTAAGACAATACACAAGACAAAAACACTAATGTCAGCCTAAACTCTCATTATCATATCCCAATATAGGCCTCAATCTTGAAGCAGTATAGGCCATTGTGATGGGCCAAGATCAAATTTTACCTTCGTTTAGGACGCTCGCCACTTCCGTTTGACCTTCCTCCACACACAGCTCGTACATACGACACATGCGTGTTAGCTTGATATAGACTGCGCATGCGTGAATCTCCGTCCGAGTCGCCCACCCCTGATGTTCTTTCTCAAAGATTCCCCGCCCCTTCTCTCTTCGGCGCGCAGTAGGAGCAACATGGTGGATAAAGAGCAGGTGTGTGGAAATTATTCCAGTAACGAGGAGGAGGAAAGCCCAGAGCCCGAAACGACACGATCCCGGAGGAGAAGATTTAAGGCCTCCAATATGGCCTTTGAAGAGATGGTGGAGATGGTGTACATCTTGCGGAGGAACGACTATGATGGGAAGCATGGACCGTACCTAAACCCTAATTTGCGAAAGGCCAAGATCATGACGAAAGTTGTGAAGAGTCTGCGGCAGAATTTTGGGGTATGACGCTCCAAGGAGCAAATAAGGAAACGCTGGTCTGACCTGAAACTGAGGGAGCCGGATCAGTATTGAAGAATAAAGAGAGTGCTTTTAAAAAGTAAGTACTTGTCGTGTGTTCCTATCATTATTACTTGCATGCTGCACCATGTGCTTTTCTTTACTGTTGTACATTTTAAAATGGCGAATTTCATGTTCGTGGGCACAGTAATAGGTCGTAGAAAACATTGTTCGCTCATTAAATACGATGTTTTGGGCAGATACAGGTTAAATACATTTGGTCATGCCTATTTGTATAAAATTAAGTTTTGTACATTGCTGTCTAGATGTGTTTGTAACTAGAATGAAATGCAAGCTTGATTCAGTGTAATGTAAGGAGAGGACACTCAGCAGCTGTTTACACATCTGGACTCAGGAGCACTAGTGTGGGACACAAGAACAAACTTTTTAAGGTGTCCCACACAGGTGCTCCAGTGGATACTTGGGGTGTCTCCATGTGTGAAAATTGTCACAAAGCTTTGGTAAGGGAATAAATCATGTCTTCAGCTTGGAACTGTGCCCAAAACAGACAATTGTACCCCATTTCCCAGCAATATTTCATATTCCTATTTCTGGGCTGAAATATCTGTGTGCTAAGTATACCTTTTGTTTCATTCTCATAGGGGAGAAAAGACTCGGAGGACACCACTGAGAAGACACCAGGGACCCCCCACATCATCAAAAAGGGGAAATCAGCCCAAGACCCCCCAAGGATCTGGAGGAAGGAGAGGTGGAGGAAGTGGGTGAGATTGTCACCCAAATAGGTGAGTGTCTGACACCCCAGCTTCAGGTAATCTACAGTATGTATGCCTGCATATTTATAATACATGTTTTTAACCAATTTTTAGGTGATGTGCTGGTTGTTGAAGAGCAAGCTGAACCTTTCACAAGTGACAGCGCCCAAAGGCTCATCCACGACATCATGGTGTGGAATGGTGAAATAGACATTATAAGGAAGAAACTGAATGTTATGGAACAACAAATGAAGAACATGATAGATGTGTTGGGGAGAATATAAATTGCTTTCAAATCACATCCATTTTCCCATTTGTTGGACTAAACCAAATTTTTTTTTGTACAGTTTAAAAACCAAATTTTAAAGATGCACACGGTGTGTCAACATGTGCTATCTGCCATCAGGGGATCTCAATGTACATGTTTTGTGGGTGCAACCCCTTCCTCGTAACTCTAGTAGGTGAGAGGAAGGGGTTGCACCCCTAAAACACATCCATTGATCCCCCATGATGGGAGATAGCACATGTTGACATTAGGCATGGGATCAGGAGGGAAATACCCATTTGGACTCCCAATTTGTGTGCATCTTGAAAATTTGGCTTTTACAGGGGTGACATCACCCCATCTGATGAAGGCAATATCAAGACACTATATAATATATATATATAATAATATATAATAATGTCTGATATTGCCTTCAGTTTTTATACGTTGAAGTTTGTAAGTTCCAGAGTTGTGTATGTTATGTTTTAAAACATGCCTGTTTCTAAAAAAAAAGTTGAGAAAAAAAAAAAAAGTATTTTTCTAAAAAATTTTATAACGCACATGTGAATGCGCACAGAGTAAAAATTTTGATCGACAATGTGTGGCTTCTTCTTTCAATGCTCAATACCAGTTTTATGTTTACAGTGACAATGGGGCTTATTTACTAAAGGAAAATCCACTTGGCACTACAAGTTCTCTAGGAGAACCTAGGAGACAGCCAAAAAGAAACACAAGCAATAAAGAAGTTTCAAAATTTTATCAGATCTTTTTTTTTTATTATTATTAAAAATTAGACATTGTCTGGCATTGCAATGGCCCCCCTACCTGTAAAATAATTAACATACTTCTCCCGAACTTCACGGGCGCTTTGGGTTGCCAAGCCAGGACGGCCAGTATCCAGGCCCGTAAGAGGATTGGAAGTAAGTCTGGCCTCAGGCCCAACTGAGGCAACATAATTGTGTGAATTTTTACGTAAAAAGTTGTGCAATATGCAGCAGCATAAGATTATGTGGTTGAGTTTATACTCCGCCATGTGTATGGCTGTCAGAAACAGGCGGAACCAACTGGCCATTATCCCGAAGGCATTCTCCATGACTCTTCTGGCTCTGGCCAGCTGGTAGTTAAAAACCCTCCTCTCCGGTGTGAGGGTCCTCTGGGGGAATGGCCTCATCAGGTACTCGCCCAGACCAAACGCTTCATCAGCAACAAAGACGAACGGGAGTCCATCAACATTGTCCGCATCAGGTGGCAATCCCAGGCCACCACTCTGGAGCCGTTGGTAAAACTCTGTCTGGGCGAAGACTCCTCCATCCGGCCATTCTTTCCCACGTCCACCTAGAGGAACTCCTATTGTGCCGACTCACCGCCATTAACACGATACTATGAAACACCTTATAGTTAAAATAGTATGACCCCGAATAGGGTGGTGGCACGATGTGGACGTGCTTCCCATCTAAAGCCCCTCCACAGTTGGGAAAGTCCCAATGGTCAGAAAAATGTGAGGCCACAGTCTGCCATTCCTGTGGCGTTGAAGGAAACTGTGGAGTCAAAACCGAAAAAATAATATTAGTACCTTTGCACATAACATTGCAAGCAGATTAGGCACAAACATTCTTGGCCAACATCAGTATAACATTTATTTTAATGAGTATTTAAAGACAAAAATATAAGGGCCACTTATCAGATTAATCCCCCCTCTGATGGCCCATTGTAAAAAATTTTAGGGGGGGGTAGGGTTCAAAATGAGTTTGGGCCCCCCCAAAAAAAGCCTCTGGCACTCTGCCTGAATTTAAGGACAACAATAACACTTGTACAGATTTTAGGGGGTGTTTAGGGTAAAGCACTACAATGGAGCTGGCATACTTTGTTAAGTGACTAGGCTATAGGTGTATATGGGCCCAGGATAGCATGCTGGGGAGGTTAGTGAGGGAAAATATGCATGTAGGCCAAAAAAGGAGCATTAAAAGATTAAAGCATGCATGGGCACAAAGGGGACATTCACAGCATATTACAATCATGGTAATTAGGGAATGATGAAAGAAATACAAAACATTAGCAAACATTAAATACAATAGAATGTGATATTAAAGGACAAAACTTACCTTAATATAGTCCTTCTGCAGGACCTGAATAATAACAGAACAGAACAGGTCTCTGGGATAATGATCGTCTCGGGGGAGATGCCTGTCGAGAACTTGAGGTCCTGCAGGCTTCTCCCAGTCGCCAAGTACCGCAACGTGGCGACTAGCCTCTGCTCTGGAATGATGGCTTGCTGCATGCAGGTATCCTGCCTGCTAACATAAGGGGTCAGCAAAGCCTCCACACAGCATGAACTCTACGATGAGTACGTACCTGCAACATGGCTATAAAATGGTCGGCTGGTCAGAACGCACTAACAGAACTCACTGAAGAACAGCAAGGCCTGTGAAGAGCGAGCTGAAAATCAGAAACGAGCGGACAAGAACACACTGAAAAAACAGATACGAACTGTCTACATGCTCTGAAAAGCAGATACAACCCACAAGCACAAACTGAAGAGCAGTAACGGACTGAAAAGCACAAAAGCTAAAAGTGAGAATTGTCTCTCACTAAACTTCTACTAACACAAGATAAACACAAGATTAGCAGAAGGGGCCCAAAGGGTGGCGCGATCGCTATTGCACTTTTTCTAGTCCCGTCGTACGTGCTGTACGTCACCGCGTTCTGGACAGTCGGACTTTAGTTGGACTTTGGTTTGACCGTGTGTAGGCAAGACCGCTTGAGCGGAATTCCGTCGGAGTTCCGTCGGAGAAACCTTCGGAGTTTATTCTGACGGCAAAACCGGTCATGTGTACAGGGCATAAGTTTATAGTTTTACACTGACATTTTGTTATATTTTTCTAAGTTTTCCTAATTATTAGTTAGGCCTAGTGAAAAAAAGGGGGGTGTTGAAACCCCAGTGATCTTTGTTCTCTTTCATGTTGTTTCGCCAAAGCCAGTGGTATACCAACGGAGGGTGGTCACCCCCAGGTGCCGCACACTTGGGGGTGTCAGGGAGGTGTCATCCGCTGCGACAGCTTTAATTTGAATTGCCGCCACACAAGTTCTGCCTCCTGGTTTTGCTCCTTTGATAGACAGCACACTTGTCCATTGCCAGGACACGTGCTGTCTATTGTAGGTAGGACCCGATCCAGGAGGCAGGAATTTGTGTGACTGCGAGCGCCCGGCGATTCAAATTAAAGCTGTCACAGCGGGCAACGCCAGCCTGTGTGATGATCTGGCCGGCTCTCCTCTTTCTCTCTTCTCTCTGATTCCTGCACTGGTAAGGCTGAATAGATGGGCTCTGGTCAGGCTGCATAGATGGGCTCTGGTCAGGCTGCATAGATGGGCTCTGGTCAGGCTGCAGAGACGGGCACTGGTAAAGCTGCAGAGACGGGCACTGGTCAGGCTGCACTGATGGGCACTGGTCCGGAGGAGAGGCCAGAGTACATGGGGGCGGAGGTGGAGGACAGGAGACCGGAGACCAGAGGAGCCGCCAGAGAAGGACAGGGGACCGGAGGGCAGAGGAGGAGGACACTGAAGAGGGGGACACAGCGAACAGCCAGGGATGATCTCTCTGCATGGCTTTTTAGTGCACAGCTGCTTATCCTCTCCCTCCCGTGGCTGTGCAGTAAAAAGCCATGCAGAGAGATCCGTGCTCACAGCTGTTCCTCCCGCTGCACTGATCATCCCTGGCAGTGAACCTGGGGATCATCCATATGTGCAGTGTAGGTCACAATGCCCCCCTCCCCTCTGGGCCCATGTGCAGTAAACACCCTTGCACACATGGATGATACGCCACTGGCGCTTCCTCCTGTAAATAGTACCACCCAGGGTATCCACCCCTTCCGCCCCCCCCTTGTACTGGCCCTGAGCCCAGCTACCCACAGAACTCACCGCACAGTGGATTGCATGCAGGTGGCTGGAGTGTGGCCGGGGATGGGAGGACACAAATGGGAGGTGGAGTGTCAGATTGGACAAGCAGCAGAGTGAGGGAGGGGCCAGGAGGACAGTGGAGACCAGATGATGACAGTTCAGGAATCAGGAGACAGAGTGGATACAGCCCGACTCCCGTGCAAGATGGCTTTCCCCGCTCTTACTTTATTAATATGCCAGGTGTACAGAACAGAACACAGGGAATGTGTCCTGGATGGCAGGTACATTCCCCCAATACTTGATTTGTGGTCCCTTTAAGGGGAACAGTTGCAGGGCTTGTGGTACTCAGGGGTTCTCACCCATACAGGGTGAGGTGTCCCGGGTTAAGTTTGGCTGGAGAGGACTGACTTCCAGGTCTCTCTGGATTGCTACATTTATATTAGGGCCCTGGAAATTTGAAGGTGCAGCAAGTGTGAGCTCTCAGCCAAATGGAGACAGGGCTGCTAACCCCCTGTGTGGCCTGCCTTTGTTTTGCTTGCATCTATCTAGCAAGGTTACTTTGTGGTATAAGCAAGGAAGCTGAGACTTCTGCAGTGTGTAAATGTGCTTTTACTATACAAAGATGCTGTATATACAAACTATTACAATATTAGGAATAAAATACAAGACTGACAGATATCTATAACAAGCAAAATGCCTAGCAAATGAACAGCCTATGGTCTATAGCAGTACAAATACACCTAAAGGTTACTTATCTTCTGTTATTGTATGTTCATAATCTCCATTGGCAATGCTTCTTCTGGAAATCAGGCACTGTTCTTGTATCATGAGTGGCTTCTGATCTTCAAAGCATGATGGTGTGTGTCCCAGTCTCTACTCACCCCTTTTTTTTGTACAAGTTTGTTGACAAAAGTTAATGGTTACAAACTTGTTTCCATAACAACCAACTAACAGTCATTCTTTCAGTTTGAGAGACCCTCTCTTACTTGTTTACTGTAGCTATAGAGACAATAGCCTATTCAAACTGTCAATTGAATACAACAATGGTATCTAACCCCATTGTATAAAACAGCATTTGTTTGAGAAATCTACTCAAGCCAAAAACTGACAGTAATCTGACCAACTCACTATTGTAATATTGTCCCATGTATCTTATGTCTGATTAATATAAAAAAAATCATATTTTTAACAACCGCAACACAGCCTTGCACCACTATTTGGAAGAGCCTAGCCCCTGCATGGGACCAAAGACTAGCGGTGAGCCTGCTGTTTAATTACCACTACCAGGATTTGGACTGTTTTTATTTACTTTGGCTGAAGTAAGCTGCTGTTTTGTTTAGCCGTGATTAAAATAAAAGAACTGCCTGCTTTCATCAAACTGGCTGACGGTTACTACAGAGCTACCTCCAGGTTACATTTGGTGGGGGAGTGTGGGGCAAAGCATAGCCACAAAAGGCGTTCGGAAGCATTAAAAGGGCCAGTACCCACGTTTGCATGTCCTGGGTCAGGACAGCACAAGCTCTGAAAACCTCACAAGGCGACATGGAGGAGGTGATAAAAGCTCTGCCTCAGAGCACGATAGCCCAGCAGCAAGCTGCCGCAGAAGCCAACCGTCGCCATGAGGAGGCAATGGCCCAGCAACAGGAAACCACACACTTGCTTGGGCAATGTCCCAATTCACAGTCAAGCAAGAAACTACTCAAGCGCAGGTAGCTGCTTTACAAGAAGCAATGAAGTGTCTTGCAGAGGGACAAGAACACACCGTTGGTGCCTCTAGCAACCAGGTAGCCGTAAGGGTCACTGCACTATCTGCAAAAGTTGATGCCTAGTGATGATGTGGAGGCATTCATGGCTACTTTTGAGAGAACAACAGAAATAAGGGTGGCCTCCAGACCAGTGGGCTGGTATTGTTGCTCCTTTCCTCACTGGAGATCCCCAGAAGATATATTTTGATTTGTCAACTGCTGATGCCAAGGATTACAAACAACTAAAGGCTGAAATCCTGGCCCACCTTGGGGTAACTACTGCTATGCAGGCCCAAAGGGTACAGCATTCAAGATACCACCTAGATTCTCCTCCAAGGGCTCAGATGCATGACCTGAGTCAGCTGGTCAAAAAATGTCTGAAGCCCGAGAAGTTAACAGGTCCCCAGATGGTGGAGCGGGTCGTGTTAGACTGTTACCTAAGGTCACTGCCAAATGACCTTCGGCACTGGGTGAGTCATGGGGACCCCAAGACAGCAGATGAACTAGTGGAAATGGTGGAGAGATATGCTCTGGTGGAGGATCTACTGGGACCTGTCAAACCTCGAGGATCCTTGCCAATGAGGAGAGCCATGTCATCCATAAACCAGCGATCAGCAATCAGGAGAGTCAAGGAGCACCCACCCCAGCGTCTCAGAGCTCTACTCCGACACGAAGGAATGAGGGCGTGCTTTGCTGGCGGTGTTACTCTCTGTGCCATATCCAGGCCCACTGTCCCCTGCAGGAGGAACCCATGGAATGTGGCGGTCTATAGAGGATGTCCTTTTTTGCCCAGAATGTCTGTGCTGCCCACCTGGACCTGACTGAGGGGCGGTTTGAATGGGACCTTTGAGCGAACCAGTTTCACGCCGGAGCGCTGTTACACTCCAGAAGTATGGTAACACTTGTGGGTGCCAGGGTAGCTGGGGAGACGGGTCCAGTAGCAAGAACCCTGAGGGTGGTGTGCATACATGGGGACACCCCTGGTATCTGTGACACTCACCACGGCCTGTGGCACAATTGTCTAGGAGGTTGGGGTGGTACCCGGTCTCATCAATGATGCTATTATAGGAAGGGACTGCTCTTTGTTGAACTTTCAAACTATGTGAGCGAAGAACTATTGAGACAGCTGAACTGCTCTGTTCCCTCTAAGGGGCTGGACGCCAACGTTCTCTAGAGAACACTGATAGAGTTGCATCTGGGGCAGATGGTCCACCAGCTAAGGGGATCCCTGGGGGGACCCATTCTTATGCAGGACATGGCTGGAGAGAACATAGAGGAAGCCTCCCCTCTGCAGGTTATGACCGAGGAGGATGAGGTAGAAAGCTCCTCTCGTCTTGCCCACCCTGATCTCGAGGTGACACGAGGTGCATTCTCTTCTGCCCAAAAGAGGGATCCTACACTGAAAAATGCCTGGCAACAGGTTACCATAATTAATGGAGTTTCACAAGTGCCTGAGGCTGAAAAAAGGTTTCCTTTCCTTTGTGGTCATTGTTGAGCTGCTATATCGGGTTACCAAGGTTAGGGGAGAAGTGGTCGACCAGTTACTAGTTCCCCAGCCCTTCAGATGCTCGGTGCTCAACCTATCCCACACTGATGCATTGGGGGGGTCACCTGGGGGTTGAAAAGACCAAGGCACAAATAACAGACTGATTCTACTGGCCAGGAGTGACAGAGGTAAGATGTTGTTGCAGTTCACGTCCCACCTGCCAGCTGACTGCACTGAAGCCCCACTTGATGAACCCGTTGGTGCCGTTTCCCATTATCGAGGTACCATATGAGCACATTGCGATGGATTTGGTGGGCCCTTGGTGAAATCAGGATTCCCAAAGGAGATCTTGACAGACCAAGGCACCCCATTCATGTCTCGGGTGATGGCAGATCTGTGCAAATTGTTCCAAATCAAACAGCTGCGCACATCTGTCTATCATCCACAGACAGATGGACTGGTAGAGCGATTCAATAAAACTCTCAAGCCAATGCTTAAAAGGGATGTGCAACAAGATGGTAAAGACTGGGATTGTCTACTACCAGCACTAATGTTTGCTATTAGGGAAGTGCCTCAGGCGTCCACAGGTTTTTTCCCCGTTCAAATTGGTGTACGGGCGAAGACCACGGGGGGCTGCTTGATTTAGTGAAGGAAACGTGGGAAAGTGAGGCCTCTTTTCATAAAACAGCTGTAGAACATATAACTCAGATATGAGAGAGGATTGCTAAGGTAATGCCTCTGGTCAAGGAGCACATGCAAAAAGCGCAGGAGGGTGTCTGCGCTTATACCTACAGTAGAAATTAAGTTCCTGGCCAGGTGGCAAGGGCCATTTGAGGTGGTAGAAAAGGTTGGGGGGGGGTTAACTATAAGATACACAAACCTTAGAAGAGAAAGCCTTATCAGATATACCACATAAATCTCCTGAAGCCTTGGAAGGACCGTGAGCAGGAAGTTGCCCTGGCTAAGCCCCCGGTAGGGGAGAACTCAATCCCAGTTTCCACCTCCCTATCCAAGCAAGTAATGAAATTCTTACAGAAGAATAGAGAGAAGTTCTCAGGACTGCCAGGTTCCTACCAGGGTTACTGAACACGATATTGTCACGGAACCGAATGTGACGTTTCGCGTAAAACCCTATCACATCCTCAAGGCATATAGGTAAGCAGTGTCCAAAGAAGTCCAGAAAATGCTCAAACTTGATATCATTGAGGAATCGCAGAGCGAGTAGTCGAGTCCTATTGTGTTGGTACCGAAGCCCACCTGGACTCTGCGATTTTGTAATGATTTCAGAAACTCAGTGAGGTATTGAAGTTCGATGCATACCCAATGCCCCAAGTAGACGAACTAATAGAGAGGTTGGGACCAGCCCCGTACATTACCACCTTAGACCTCACCAAAGGCTACAGGCAAATACCTTTAACTAAGGAAGCCCGAGAAAAGACAGCCTTTTCTACCCCAGATGGCCATTTCCAGTACAAAAGAATGCTATTCGGCTTGCATTTCGCTCCAGCTACTTTCCAGAGAGCTAAGGATAAAACCTTACACCCAGTATATTTAGATGACAGTGTCATCTTTAGTACAGACTGGGAATCCCATCTTCCCCGAGTGCAGGCAGTCTTATGCCACATACACACGATCGAAATGCCGCCAGCAAAACTCCGATGAGAGCTTCTTGTCGGAAAATGCGAACGTGTGTATGCTCCATCGGTCTTTTGCTGGTGGAATTCCAGCCAGAAAAAGATTATGAGCATGTTCTCTATTTTTCGGTCGGGAAAAGTTCCTATCCGAAAATGCGATCGTCTGTATGCAATTTGGACGCGCAAAAAATCACACATGCTCAGAATCAAGTATGAGACGGAAGTGCTCGTTCTGGTAAAACGAGCATTCGTAATGGAGATAGCACATTCGTCACTCTCTCAATTTTTGGATCTTTTAATGCAGCACATTCTTTTGTTCTTTATAATGCTAGAAGAATGAATTTGTTTTGCTGCTGATATTCACACAGCGTTCTCACAAACTTATTTCTTTATTTTTTCTAGTGATCTCCTGAATAATCTTTTTTGTTTTTAAAGCCAGATCTCCATAATAATGTTTAGAATTATTTATTATAGTCATTTTTTTTTAATCAAGATCTCATGTTTTTTTGATTATTTTTAAATTATTTTCTAGTGATCTCCATAATTTTTTTTTTGTGCGTCAAGTTTCCACAACAACATTATTATTTTGTAAAGCTCAAAGAGGTTTGTTGTTGTCCCTTGTTAATTTGACATTGTATTTTTGAAATGTACCTGCCTACTCACAAACTGTAATTTCTGAAGAAAAACACATAGGCAAGTATTTTCACCCAGGCCATCACTTTCTTGTCTTCCCTGCAGTCTTCCCTCCATGCTTCCCTGCAGCCTTCTTTGAAGGCTGTGGCTCTGGAGGTGAACTTGTGGCAGAGGGTGGAGGAGGAGGATGGGCGAGCGCACATAAGTGCATGTTCTCACTAATTTGGCCCCTCAACCCCTTCCGAAGGGCCTGAAAAATAAGATTCTCACACATGAAGCATTGGCCCTCCTCCATTTGCTGCAATTTTGCAGCTACATAGCAGCCATAGGCCTCTTCAGCGTTAGGGGGTGTTTTCAGGGCCGCATTAGTGTCCTTAATGAGGCCCAGTGCTGCCTTCTCCACATTACTCCCCTTCCTATCCCTTTTTGTTGTAAGGCAGAGGGGAGGCACCTATGATTGGGTCTGGCTACTAGGCCTGGCCACCTCCTGGCTGACACTTACCCCTCCTCCTCCAGGCTGACACTTACCCCCGCCTCCTCCTGGCTGCCACATTCCAGAGCCTCATCCTGGTCGAGGTCTTCCTGTTTACGAAAAAGGGACATAGTTTTAGTTTCTGGTTCATCAATCACACACAGTTTTCAGCTCATGACTGTTGCAAATTGAATGTTAATAAATAGAAAATACTATCCCTCTGAGCCCAGCATTTTTCATTCTTGTCCCAATAATTTTTGGCCCCTACTGTCTATTGATATGTAAAACACTTTTTGTTCAATCATTCATTTGTTAGCAATAATAACATCTAGTTAACAACAATAATTTTTGGACAATAAATATGTTAAAGAATACTATACCTGGCTCTAGCTGGGCTCCTCAACTTTTTCCAGGATGGAAGGGCCAGGTTGGTCCTTGGAAGCCTCTGCTGGGGTTGAGGGAAGGGTGGATGGAAGTGTAGAAAGTGATTCCCTGGCTTCAATCTGGTCTTCCAGAAATCGCATCCTGTTGTAGTACCACAGATTGGGTACATACACATCCTTTGCTGCTGCTCCTGATCTCCTAGAAGCCTGGACCTTATTAAGCTCCTTCCTATATGTGCTTCTCAAGCTAACAATTTTCTTATCCACAAACTCGATGTCTGCGTTGGGGACCTGCGTCTTTACAAATTGCAGCAGTTTCTCCAGCAATGCCTTCCTACCTGGTTTATTTCAATATAAGGGGTTTTTAACCTCCTACAAATTTCTCATATCCCTGTATATGTCTATGAACTGGCCCATGAATTTAGGGTCTTTGAATTGTTTCATATTTGCTGCAAGACAAAGCACAAGACAAAAACACTAATATCAGGCTAAACTCTGCTAATCTTATCCCAATGTGGGCCTCAATCTCAAATCAGTATAGGCCACTGATGTCCCAAGTTAAAATGTTACCTTTGTTATAACGTTCGGCGCTTCCTCCACTCACAGATCGTACGTACGACACATGCGTGTTAGCTTTATATACACTGCGCATGCGTGATACTCCGCCCGCGTCACCCGCCCCTGATGTTCTTTCTCGAATATTCCCCGCCCCTTCTCTTAAATCGCAGTGGGAGAGGAACATGGCCGAGACACGGCAGGTGCGTAATAGCAGTAACGAGGAGGAGGAAAGCCTGGAGCCCGAAACGTCCCGATCCCGCAGGAGATTTAAGGCCTCAAATATGGCCTTTATAGAGATGGTAGAGATGGTGGACATCTTGAAGAGGGCCGACTATGATGGGAAGTATGGACCGTACCTATACCCAAATGTGAGAAAGGCCAAGATCAAGACTAAAGTTGTGAAGAGTCTGCACAGGAATTTTGGGGTATGACGATCCAAGGAGCAATTGAGTAAACGCTGGTCAGACCTGAAATTGAGGGAGCAGGATCAGTACAGAAGGATCAAGAAAGTGCTTAGAAAAAGTAAGTAGTTGTCGTGTGTTCCGATTATTATTATTACTTGCATGCTGCTCAATGTGCTTTTCTTTACTGTTGTACAGTTTAAAATGGCTACTTTCATGTTCATGGGCACAGTAATCGGTCACAGGAAACATTGTTCGTTTGCCAATTAAATACGATGTTTTGGGCAGATACAGGATTAACTACATTTGGTCATGCTAATTTGAATTAAAAGAAGTTTCAGACATTGTTGTCTAGATGTGTTTGAAACTAGAAAGAATTGCAAACTTGATTCAGTATAATGTAAGGAGGGGACACTCAGCAGCTGTTTACACATCTGGATTCAGGAGCACTAGTGTGGGATACAAGAACAAATTTTTAGGGTGTCCCACACAGGTACTCCAGTGGATACTTGGGGTGTCTCCATGTGTGAAACTTGTCCAAAAAAGGTAAGTATTCCAACTTTGGTAAGGGAAAAAATCATGTCCTCAGCTTGGAACTCTGCCAAAACAGACAATTGTACCCCCACTTCCAAACAATGTTTCATATTCCTATTTCTGGCCTCAAATATCTGTGTGCTAAGTATACCTTTTGTTTCATTCTCATAGGGGAGAAAAGACTCCGGATGTCTGAGGACACTAGGAAACCCCCATCTCCTGAAGAAGGGGAACAGAGGACACCACAACCTGAGGATGTGGAGGAAGGAGACGTAGTTGAGATTGTCATCACAACAGGTGAGTGTCTGACACCACAGATTCAGGTAATAGATGTATGCCTGCATATTTATCATACATGGTGTGTATTTTTTCTTTTAGGTGATGTGCATGTTGTGGAAGAACAATCTACTCATTTCACGAGTGACAGTGCACAAAGGCTAATCCAGGACATAATGTTTTGTAGTCAGGATTTAGACCTCATCAAGCAAAAAACAAATGACATAGAACAAAAACTGAAGCACATGATTGATGTACTAGGAAGAATCTAAAGAACAACAAAAAGACACCATTTTCTATTTTTGGGGACCAATGTTTTCAATTTTTTTATGCATTTTCAAAACCAAATTTTGAGGATGCACACAGTGTGTCAACATGTGCTATCTGCCATCAGGGGATATCAATGTATGTGTTTGTGGGTGTAACCCTTTCCTCGTAATGCAAGTAGGTAAAAGGAAGTGGTTGCACCCCCAAAACACGTCCGTTGATCCCCCATGATGGGAGATAGCACATGTTGACTTTAGGCATGGGATCAGGAGGGAAATCCCCAGTTTGACTCCCAATTTGTGTGCATATTTAAAATTTGGCTTTTACAGGGGGACATCACCCCATCTGATGAAGGCAATATCAACATATTTTTGACACTATAATGTCTGATATTGCCTTCATTTTTTCAATGTTTTACTTTGGAAGTTCCTGAGTTGTGTATGTTATGTTTTGAAACATGCCTGTTTATGTCCTAAAAAAATATTTTCAAGGTAAAACTTAAAAAAAAAAAATACGTTTTACAACACACATGTGAATGTGCATGGAGTAAAAGGTTTTATACTCAACAATGTGTGGCTTCTTCTTTCAATGCTCAATACCATTTTTTGTATTAAGTTGGTATTTAAAGTGACAATGGGTGTTATTTAATAATGGAAAAACCACTTGGCACTACAAGTGCACTAGGAGAACCTAGGAGACAGCTAAAAGAAACACAAGCAGTAAATCAAAATCAAGATTTGATCAGATCAAATTTTTTTTTTTAATATCTAAAATAAATACAAATTTGCTGGCATAACAATGGCCCCCCTACCCGTAAAATAGTCAACATATTTTTGACGCACTTCACAGGCACTTTGGGGGGGCAAGCCAGGATGGCCAGTTTCCAGGGCCGTCAGTGGATTCTCTGGAAGTCCGGCCTCAAGCCCAACTGAGGCAACATAATTTGGAGCATTTCTCTTCAAAAAGTTGTGAAATATGTAGCATACTAGAACTATGTGGTTAAGTTTGTACTCTGCCATATTTATTGCCGTAAGAAATGGGCAGAACCGGCTGGCCATTATCCACGACTCTTCTGGCTCTGGCCAGCCGGTAATTAAAAACCCTCTTCTCTGGGGTGAGGGTACTCTGGGGGAATGGCCTCATCAGGTGATCACCCAGATCAAATGCTTCATCAGCGATAAAAACAAATGGGAGTCCTTCCATGTTCTCTTCCGCAGGTGACAATCCCAAGCCACCACTCTGGAGACATCAGTAGAACTTGGTCTGGGCAAACACTCCACCATCCGACATCTGGCCATTCTTCCCCACGTTCACATAGAGAAACTCGTATGTCACCGACACCACCACCATCAACACAATACTATGAAACCCCTTTTAGTTAAAATAGTATGACCCCGAGTGGGGTGGTGGGACGATGTGGACGTGCTTCCCATCGATTGCCCCTCCGCAGTTGGGAAAGTCCCAATGATGAGCAAATTGGGAAGCCACAGTCTGCCATTCCTGTGGTGCTGAAGGATACTGTGGAGTCAAAAAAGAAAAAAAATTATTAGTACTTTTGCACATAACATTGCAAGCAGATTAGACACAAATATTCTTGGCCAACATCAGTATAACATTTATTTTAAGGAGTATTCAAAGACAAAAATATAAGGTCCACTTATCAGATTCCTCATCGCCTCTGATGGCCCATTGAAAACATTTTAGGGGGGGAAGGGTTATAAATGAGTTTTGGACCCCCCAAAAAAGCCTCTGGCACTCTGCCTGAATTTAAGGACAACAATAACATTTGGACACATTTTAGGGGGTGTTTAGGGTAAAGCACTACAATGGAGCTGACAAAATACATTGTTAAGTGACTAGGCTAGGTGTATATGGGCCCAGGATAGCATGAGGGGAGGTTAGTGAAGGCAAAAAAAGGAGCATTAAAAGCTTACAGCATGCATGAGGACAAAGGGGACATTCACATCATATTACAATCATGGTAATTAGGGAATGATGAAAGAAATACAATACATTAGCATACATTAAATACATAGAATGTAGGGGGCGGAGCTTGCAGCGGAAGGAGATGGACGCTCACTAGCTGAGCTCCTCTGCATTCAGGGACATAAACGGCACGAAGCACCTGTTATACAAGGCAGAAAGGCACTAAATATACCAGCGGACCCGCAGCTCGTTCCGGTGAACCGAATGAACATGACGCGGAGGAATAAAGAAACCCGTAAGCCGCAAAAACTTACCGAATACTACCCGCTCGGGCCTAAGCAAGGTGGCGGCGGTCAGAAAGAACGAGGTATGTCTAGTACCCCTCAATACAGCCAAGGGAAAAGTAATCCACACAAAAGAAATGCCCCACAAAGGAGCACACAGTCTCCGATTCATACTCCTACCTCGGGGAGCCCAGAAAAAGCAAGAGTTAGGCTGGATGCTTCTGATGCAAGCCAGGACATAACACAAGGCCTAGACTCAGGGGAGGACACCAGAGACCTCCCTGACTCAATTGATCTATTTCCCACAAGCAATCAACCTGTCCTGGACACCACCCTTAAGGACATGTTAGTGTCTCTTAGAAGCTCACTGCATGCTGACATGCTATCATGTGTCCACAAATTTGGAGTGGAATTGAGAGATACTACAGCCAGAGTAGATCACATAGAACATAAAATGGGGGAGTTTGCGACCACCATTAATGATCTTGTGGATGCCCATGACAGCAACACTGATGAGCTAGACGCAATGAAAGCTAAAATGGCGGACATTGAAGACCGCTCCAGGAGGAATAATATGAAAATAAGGGGGGTCCCCGAATCAATTCAACAATCTGATCTCCGCACCTATACCGCGCAGTTATTTCAAGCCATAATCCCGGAGTTATCAGACCTGGACATAACAGTGGACAGGATCCACCGCTTACCTAAACCATCCCACCTACCGGACAACATACCCAGAGATGTTATACTCAGGTTACATTTCTTCCAAACGAAAGAACGCCTGATGTCGGCTGCACGCAGCAAAGACCTCTTTCCACCACAGTACAAAGACCTACAATTTTTTGCAGACTTATCCCAATTCACTCTACAGAAAAGGAGGAACCTCAATACAATCTCAAAATCTCTGAGGAACTATAAAATTGCATATAAATGGGGGTTCCCTACAAAATTGATCATAACAAGGGAAGGCAGAGAACATGTAGTGGACAACCTCGCCAAAGAATTGCTCTTACTCCAAAAATGGCATATCATCCCAGAAGATATGCAAAGCGACCGCCACGCCAAAAGCCCTGATCACTTAGCTGAGGATTGGAACCTAGTCACAACCAAGAATGCCCGCAAACACTCCTAATCGAAGGAAACCAAGACAGGTTACATATAACTGTTCCCTGAAACAGAAGTACTATCTGTTAAGCTGAACTGATAACCCCAGATTACAATATGAGTGACTTATTGTCACACCCAGGTCGTAAAGACCTATTCATTGTTCCTTGTTCTGTTTTACCTTTTTTTTTCATTTTAGTTTCTTATCAGTTATATCCGCAGCCGCAGAATATGGATTCATTCCTCCAGATTGACCAAGCCGTACAGCAGAACTACCACACCCTCATCCTTCCATTCTTCAGTCGCATCGAGATATACCCTGACAAGCAAAACACCAAATGTAAGTGTTACATACACATACCTCACTACGCAACCAATCCTACTCTACATAGATGCCTATAACTTTTCTCACTGTCAATGCCAGAGGCCTTAACCATCCAGCCAAACGCAGATCCATGTGGGCTGAAGCGATTCAGCATAACAGGGACATATTTTGTGTACAGGAGACACATTTCAAAAAGCAGGCTCAACCTACATGCTCTCATCCTAAATTCCCACATATATTTTTTGCAAATTCTAATACCAAAAGAAGAGGAGTCCTTACAGCAATAAAAGACACGGTGGCTTTTCGCCTTCATGAAGAAATACAAGATGCACAAGGCAGATACCTCATTTTAATATGTGATATCAATAATACCACTTACACAGTTGTAAACGGATACGCCCCTAATACTCACCAGACCCAGTTTCTTCATAAATTACTGAAAAAAGCGCTTCGAATACAGAAGGGTCACCTGATTCTCTGTGGGGACTTTAACCTACCACCGGATTCCAGCATGGACTCTAGTTCAATCACTAAGAGAAAATCCCAATCACTTCAACCACTATTGAAATCACATGATGTATATGACGCATGGAGATGTCTTCACGCTTCAGAACGGGACTACTCCTTCTATTCTGCTAGCCACAAAATGTATTCTAGACTAGATCTTTTCCTGACAGATAGGTGGTTGTTAACTAAAATCAAAGCATCATGAATCAATAGCATTACCTGGTCGGATCATGCGTCGGTCTCACTGTTGGTGGATGACAACTCCGCTAATAGTGCCACCTTTATATGGAGAGCTAATCCACACCTATTTCAGGATGATCCTTCCAGGTCTGCCTTACAAAGGGATCTCGAGGAATTTTTTGATCACAATGTGGGCTCAGTTACTGACCCTTTTGTTACCTGGAACACGCATAAGGCGTTTATGAGGGGTCTTCTAATAAAACTTGGAGCTAGGGCTAAGAGGAGAAGGGGGCAGCGCATAATGGATATTTCCAAACAAATCCAAATCTTAGAAGAACAAAACAAAGCCAATTTCAACAATAGGTTAACTGAAAAAATAACAAAGCTGAGACATGACTTACGGCTTATACTGCTGGATGATTTTGAAAAATCTTCCAGGAGGTTAAAAATGACATACTATGCCACTGGAAATAAGGCAGGGAAATTATTAGCAACCCGGTTACGTGGCATTAGACATAAAACTAAAATTCCCTGCATTATTCACCCAGAAACTCAGGAAAAATTATATCACCCCCAAGCAATTGCAGACGCCTTTAGCACTTACTACGGGTCTTTGTATAACCTGAGTAAAGACCCTCAAATAACTCAACCAACATCCGATTCCATTTCCAAATTTCTCAGCAAAATAAATTTACCTCACCTTACAGAAACCCAAATTGAAACATTGAATTCCCCTTTCACGACACAAGAAGTGTCTCAAGGGATAGATTCATTACCAAAAAATAAATCCCCTGGACCTGACGGATTTACAGGAGAATATTTTCAAACGTTTAAAGAAATACTGTCACCCAGACTCACTGAAATATTTAACCAAGCTGCCTCCACCTCCTCATTCCCCTCTGAGATGTTAAAAGCGATGATAGTGGCGTTGCCGAAGCCAGGGAAGGACCCGGACACCCCTCAAAATTTCCGCCCAATATCATTGCTTAACAATGATTTAAAATTATATGCCAAACTAATAGCCAATAGAATAGTGGATCTTCTACCATTATTAATCCACCCTGACCAATCTGGATTCACCAAAGGGCGCCAAACGGCGGATGCAACCAGACGCTTGATCAATCTTATATATTCTGCCAATAAATCTGGAACGCCTTCTCTGCTCCTTGCTTTGGATGCAGAGAAGGCGTTTGATAGGATCCACTGGACATACCTAGAACACGCTTTGACTAAGTTTGGTTTCAAGGGTCAAATATTTCAAGCTATTATGGCACTTTACACAACACCGTCAGCACAGGTTTATATATCTGGTATGCTCTCAACCCCTTTTAAAATTACAAACGGGACACGCCAAGGATGCCCACTATCCCCACTAATTTTCAATCTCTTAATGGAACCCTTGGCAGCATACATCCGTCAACACCCCCAAATAAAAGGACTGACAAGCGGGAACAAAATGCACACCACAAGTCTATTTGCGGACGACATTATTTTGATTCTCACAGATGTGCTGTCCTCCCTGGCTTCGGTTCACGATGCTCTACACTTATTCAATGCTATATCTTACTATAAAGTAAATGATACCAAATCCTACCTTCTAGGTCTGGGGCTTACAGAAAAAGTGAAACAAAGCATTACCACTAAGTTTCCATATAGATGGAAAGAAAAAGGCATTGCATATCTAGGGATTACTCTCACACCTAAAACTTCAGAATTAGTCAAAGAAAACTACACCCCATTCTTAGATTCCCTGAAACATAAACTTGATAAATTGCTAAAATTCGAACTATCATGGTCAGGCAGACTAGCAGCATTCAAAATGCAAATTCTACCACAATTTTTATATCTATTTAGGACCCTACCAATACCAGTTCCACATTCTTTCTTCCAACAAGCCCAACTCACAGTCGACAGGTATCTGTGGGCAGGTAAAAAAGCACGTTGTGCTTTCAATAAACTTATTAAAATTAAACAAATGGGAGGGATAGGACACGTATCTATAAAAGATTATTATGTAGCTACCATACTTACACAAGTAAAGGTCTGGTTCCAGCAAAACACCACCACATTATGGTCAGATCTAGAAAGTGCGCAAATCAAAGGGGGGAACCTTTATAACTACCTGATTTCCTGCCCACTTCACTATACAAAAAATTCCATAGATGCACCTACCGTACAGGCATCTGTGGATTCCTGGAAATATTTACTTACAAATACAACTCAAGGAGACCCACAAATTCCCTTAAAATTCCCGATCACGGCATTAGAACATGTTATACCTGATTTATCACTAACTAATTGGTGTACAAGTAAAACACTCCTTTTGGAGGACCTCTTTATAGGGCCAACAC
This sequence comes from Lithobates clamitans, assembly GCA_037952925.1. Classification (NCBI taxonomy): domain Eukaryota; kingdom Metazoa; phylum Chordata; class Amphibia; order Anura; family Ranidae; genus Lithobates; species Lithobates clamitans. The sequence continues at coordinate 802,894 of JBBGZY010000912.1, read as the reverse complement.
TGAAATCATTTAGATCATTACAAATCGAATATTCTATACCAGCATCCGAGTTTTACAAATACATCCAGATATCCCACCTCTTAGATAAAAAGAGTTGCAAGATAACCAACCAACTACCTTGGAAATTAGCTCTCTTCTACACAAGCACCAAACATACCCAAAAAGGAACTTCATTACTCTATAAGTATCTACAAGATAAACATTCCTTCTGCAAAACTACTAATATTATAGCGTGGGAAAGGGATTTGGAGAGGACCTACACGGAAGAACAATGGACAAAAGCATTCAGGGCTACATATAATTCCACAAGAAGTGCCAACCTATGGGAATTGTACTTTAAATTACTATTGAGATGGTATCTCACTCCACATAGGATTGCTAAATTTGCAAATGCAGCTTCTCCTGATTGTTGGAGAAACTGCGGTCACAGAGGTACATTGATTCACATAATGTGGTCTTGCCCACGCCTCAAAAGGTATTGGACCCTTGTGTTCAATACAATAGAACAAATCTCAGGCACAAAAGCCGCACACACCCCGGGTATGGCACTTCTATCTTTAGGAATAGATCTAATACCTGCACCAATGAGAACAGTAGTATCTCACTTACTTTTAGCAGCAAGACTCACCATAGTAAGACATTGGAGGGAGACTAGCCCACCCTTAATAGCGGAAACCCTAAGAATTATGAACACACACAGTACATATGAAATACAATTTGCCCGTAGTAGGGGGAATTTTAACCAGGCTTCAAATGTATGGAACTCCTGGATTACATGGTATCCACACAACTCAGGTCTTAACCTCTATGGGAATGATAAATAATTAAATAATTTAACTATCCATATATTCTTTTATTTAAAAACCTCAATAATCTACGGTACACTGATATATATACCAATAGCCAATACATTACGGTTGGTCAATAGACATAATTTCTCTAACTGCGGATACAAGTTAAAAAGTTCTGTTATTAGTTCTTTAGCGATTCCACTTATAGTTGTCATAGCTAGAGATACAACATGCAAGTATGGAATTTTCTTATGTGTTAAATGAAAACTAGAACTCACAGGATATGGTCGGGATGTGAAACCTACCCCCTACTGGACACAGTTAGCTCCCAAAGGGGTGTCTAGGGGTATGAGTAGCATCACGGTTATATCTAATTCCATAAGCTGTATTATGATGTATACTTATAACTGTACTTGCTTCAAAGTTGTACTTAGGAAGTTACAAAACTGTGACGACTTTCAGTGAATGTACTATACTTTATTCTATGTCATTTAATTACAAAACCCAATAAAAATCTATTGGAAATAAATACATAGAATGTGATGTTAAAGGAGAAAAAACTTACCCTAATATAGTCCTTCTGATGGCAGAACAAGTCTCTGGAATAATGATCCCCAGAGCCTGGGGGGAGATTCCTGTAGAGAACTTGAGGTCCTGTAGATTTCTCCCCGTCGCCAAGTACCACAACGTAGCGACTAGCCTCTGCTCCGGAGTGATGGCTTGCAGCATGCAGGTGTCCTGCTTCATAATATAAGGGGGCAGCAAAGCCAACAGACGGTAAAAAAGGGGGGTCCCTCATCCAGAGAAAATTCCTGAAATCATCAGGGTTATTCTCCTGGATCTCATGCAGCAAAGACATATGAGAGAACTGGTCACACTGGAGCAACCAATTCTTGGTCCATGAACTTTTCCCCACCCTGTTCATGGACTGGGCTTGGGTTAAAGCAAGAACCCCAACACCAAGCCCCCGCACAGCATGAACTCTACGATGAGCACGTACCTGCAACATGGCTTCAAACGGTCAGTTGGTTAGAAAGATCTAACACAACGAACTGAAGAACAGAAATGCCTGTAAAGAGCGAGCTGAAAATCAGAAACGAGCGGACAAGAACGCACTGGAAAACAGATACGAACTGACTACACGCATTGAAAACAAGATACAAACCCACAAGCACAAACTGAAGAGCAGTAACGGACTGAAAAGCACGAAAGCTGAAAAGCGTAAATCGTCTCTCACCAAACTTCTACCGTCAAGAGATAAAAAAAGAGATTAGCAGAAGGAGCCCAAAGGGTGGCGCACTGGGTATTGAACTTCCGTTTTCTAACCCTGTCGTACGTGTTGTACGTCACCTCGTTCTTGACGGTCGGAATTGGGTGTGACTGTGTGTATGCAAGGCAAGCTTGAGCGGAATTCCGTCGGAAAAACCATCTAAGTCTTTTCGGACAGAAATTCTGATCATGTGTACGCGACATTAGACTCTCTAAAGAAGGAAGAATTTACTGTGAACCCAGAAAGTGTGCCATTGCTATGGAAGAGACCAAGTACATGGGGTTCATTGTGGGTAGAGTGTTGGTGAAACCACAGATGAACAAAGTAGAGGCTATCCAAGTCTGGCCCCGCCCAGTCACAAAGAAACAGGTGTGAGCCTTTTTCAGGCATCGTGGGGTACTACTGCAAGTTTGTCCCCAAACTTCGCCACCATTGCACCTCTCACAGACCTTAAAAAAGGGAAAAAAAGTCAGTCATGGTAAAATGGGATGACAAGGCTAAGAAGGCATTTCAGGGACTTAAAACAGCCTTGTGTCAGTATCCAGTACTGGTGGCTCCTGACTTTTTAAGAGAATTTGATGTTCAAACAGATGCCTCCAGTGAAGGCTTGGGAGTTGTTCTGTCCCAAGAGGTCAATGGGGAGGAAGACCCCATAGTTTTTCTGAGTAGAAAATTGACATCCGCCGAGAGAAATTACTCTGTGGTGGAGTGGGAGTGCCTGGCCATTAAGTGGGCTCCCGACTCACTACGCTAGTTTCTCCTCAGTAGGAAGTTTCGCCTGGTGTCAGACCATGCCCCATTAACCTGGATGAGACAGAATAAAAACACAATTGCCAGAGTTACCAAGTGGTTTTTAGTGTTGCAAACACAATTGCCAGAGTTACCAGGTGGTTTTTGGCATTGCAAGAGTTCAAATTTGTAGTTGAACACAGACCAGGAAAGCAACACCAGAACGCGTATGCCCTCTCTAGGGTACACTGTATAGTGTCCCACATTGCCTCGGACACTTCCACATCAAGGCAGAAGGGGGATGTGTACAGGACACCGGGAATGTGTCCTGGATGGCAGGTACATTCCCCCAATATTTGAGTTGTGGTCCCTTTAAGGGGGACAGTTGCAGGGCTCTGTGGTACTCAGGGGTTCTCATCCATACAGGGTGAGGTGTCCCGGGTTAAGTCTGGCTGGAGAGGACTGACTTCCAGGACTCTCTGGATTGCTACATTTATATTAGGGACCCAGGATTTTGAAGGTTCAAAGAGACTTGGAGGGGAGAGAGCCTTCAAACCCTGACTACCAGGACTTTAGTCCCAAAGGGGTTAAGTCACAGACGAAGGAGGCTTGAAAGGCAGCAGAGGGCAATCAGCAACTGTGTGGACTGCTTTGCACCCCTACTTGACAGAGCCTAGCCCTTACATGGGACCAAAGACTAGCGGTGAGCCTGCTGTTTAACCACTTCAGCCCCAAAAGGATTTACCCCCTTTCTGACCAGGCCATTTTTTGCGATACGGCACTGAGTCGCTTTAACTGACAATTGTGCGGTCGTGCAGTGTTGTACTCAAACAAAATTGATGTCCTTTTTTCCCCACAAATAGAAAATAGAGTTTTCTTTTGGTGGTATTTGATCACCTCTGTTTTTATTTTTTGCGCTATAAACAAAAAAAGAGTGTCAATTTTGAAAAAAACAATATTTTTTCATTTTTGCTATAATAAATATCACAATTTAAAAAAAAAAAAGGATTTTTTCGTCATACTTACCTGTAAAATCCTTTTCCTTACATCATGGGACACAGAGTCAGGCTAATATTCATTATCTGCTGGGTTATACTTCATCTCCAGGTGAATGGACACTGGTAGACCAAAGGTCTTTAGGCAGGAAGTGATCCCCTATATAACCCCTCCCATACAGGAAGTACTTCAGTTTTGTAGCAAGCCCTGAATCCTCAAAAAAGAGGGAAGGGATCTCTGTGTCCCATGATGTACTCAAAGAAAAGGATTTTACAGGTAAGTATGATGAAAAAATCCTATTTTCTTTTTCATACATAATGGGACACAAAGTCAGGCTAATGTTCATTACCTGCTGGGACGTCCCAGAGCAATAGCCTTGAGGGGAGGGAGACACCCTGCCAAACAATAGCCATCAGAACTTATACGGCAACCCGCAGTACACTGCGGCCGAAAGCCGAATCCTCGGCTGCTCGAACATCCACTTGGTAACATTTTGCACTGAAGACCAGGTAGCAGCCTTACAAATCTGAGCCACAGATACCTGGTGGCTAAAAGCCCAGGAGGTTCCTACACCCCTGGTAGAATGACCCCCAACCCTAAAGGGAGGAGCTTTATGTTTCAGACCATAGGCCTGATCAATTGACGGACCCAATTGGCAATGGCAGCCTTGGAAGCTGCCTGCCCCTTCTTGGGTCCTTTTGGCAAAACAAAAAAGGAGTCTGATACTAGGATCTCCGCAGATCTAGACAAATATACCTTGACTGCCCGGACAACGTCCAATGAATGCAGTCATCTCTCTTTGGCCGAGCGAGGCTGAGAGAAAAAAGAAGGCAAAATAATGTCCTGATTTACATGACAGGGCGACACCACTTTTTTCAAAAAGGATGGAACAGGTTGTAACATGACCCTGTCATCCTATGTGTCCTTGGGACTTGAATTTGGTGCTGTCTGTGTTACAGAAACAAACATTTGAACCTATCAAGGAAATTCCATTAGACTTGCTGTCACGCAAGCTAGCCTTCCTGATGGTCATCACCTTGGCTAGAAGGGTGTCGGAGTTGGCGGCCCTTTTGTGCAGGGAACCATGCTTGATCATTCACCATGACCTAGATATTCTGCCTGATTGGCTACTTGTTCTGCTTAGCCTAAGGGGGAAGAACAAGCAGCGATTAGAGAGAGTCGGCTGCTGACAGGAGGAGGAGAGGCGAGCGGGTTTAGTACACAGACAACCACAGCTGCGCCTCTCCCCTGTCGTAGCACAGCCAGAGACCCGTAGTGGCCCGTGCAGCGGTGGGAGGGGAGATCGATCAGCTATACTGATGACAGGGAGGCCACACTGGCCCCTGTAGCTAGGAGCAATCCAAGATATTACACCTATGGCAAGCTCAAGGGGCAGCTGCTTTGGGACAAAAATGACTGGGCCCTGGGCAGCTGCCCCTTTTGCCCCGCCTTAAAGATGGCCCTAACCCCGTCCACATATAAAGAGCCGACTGCCACCCCTAGTGAGCTGCAGCAGAAATGGGGGAGCCCAACAAGACTCACCACTGCCAAAACCCAGGCCACTTAGAGGCAGAGCTGTGCAAGATGTTCCAGGGAGAAAAAATTGGACAAATATATCCTCGGGCATGCTTAAGCCAAAACTGGTGGTTGCAGGATCAGAACCTGCGAAAGGTAAAATCCTTTCTCCCGGTAACTTGGAGAGTACTGACTACAGTCTCTCAGGCTGGGGAGCTACCCTAGAAGGGCTCACAGCTCAGGGGAAATAGTCAGGGACAGAACAGATCCTGCACATCAACGTCCTGGAATTATGGGCAGTACGTCTGGCCCTACGGTCCTGGATGGTGGAGCTTCAGGACTGCCCTATCAGGGTTCAGTCCAACAATGCCACTTGTATTGCTTGGTATGAAGCCAGAAAATGGCATCCTCGGAAATATGTCATTGGGAGAATTCTCTTTTCTACAGTCGGCTGTGGAAATCAGATTGGCTTTGAGTTAGAATCAGAGGTCAGATTTTGGCCTTGTCAGTATTCTTCCAAAGGCCTTTAGCATCCCATTTGTTAGTTCGAACCTTTATGCAGGGGGGACTCGTTTGCTTCCGCCCATTAGGTGAACGACCCCAAAATGGCCACCAGACTAGGTATGTTGCGTTTGTTACATTATGATTTTTTTATATTAATCAGACATAAGATGCATGGGACATAACATTACACAATAGTGGTTGGTCATAGAGATACAGTACTGTCAGGTTCTGGCTTGAGTAGACAATGGGTACGTTGTATTGTATTAAAGTTTGAATAGGCTATTGTCTTTATAGCTACAGTACACAAGTGAGAGACTTACTTGTTTGAGGTTCTTTCAGCTCTCAAACTGAAAGAATGACTGTTAGATTACGGTCAGGTGTTGGCTTGAGTAGACAATGGGTACGTAGATACCATTTTTGTATTCAATTGACAGTTTTCAACAGTCCATTGTTTCTACGGCTACAGTAAACAGGTATGTTTTCTGTTGTTTGGTAACTATTGTAAACATCCTCACACATAAAAGGGGTGAGTAGAGACTGGGACACATACACACATCATCATGCTTTGTAAGATCAGAAGCCACTCATGATAGAAGAAAGATGCCTGATGCTCCAGGAGAATCGTTGCCAATGGAGATCACAAACATACAGTAACAGAAGATAAGTAACCTTTAAGTGTATTTGTACTGGTATAGACCATAGGCTGTTCATTTGCTAGGCATTTTGCTTGTTATAGATATCTGTCAGTCTTGTATTGTATTCCTAATATTGTAATAGTTTTGTATGTACAGCATCTTTGTATAGTAAAAGCACATTAACACACTGCAGAAATCTCAGCTTCCTTGCTTATACTACAGAGTAACCTTGCTATAAAGACGCAAGCAAAACACTGGGCTACAAGATAATGGCTAAAATAGTAAAGGTCTTGCGAGCTACCAAATCAAAGTTCCCCTATCTTAAGATAGAATGATGACAGCTGCTAGCACTAATCACGTCCCATACTAACGTGTGAGATTCAAAGATAAATAGATAAATCATGTGCTGCGCTATCCCCTTAATGATAGGAATTACAACCTGCAGCAAAAACCTAAAAAATTGTTAACAAAAGTGATGTGCCTATAAAATCAAATCCAAGGCTGAAATAATAATATATAAGCAACTCATTTCATCATACAGCTTACAATCTCATATAGCGTGAATATACACACATTTCATAAAATATAAATATTGATACAAAAGTAATCCATAAAGTGCTCAAGTGCATATACAGTCAGGTCCATAAATATTGGGACATAATTCTAATATTTTTGGCTCTGTAAACCACCACGATGGATTTGCAATGAAACAAACAAGATGTGATTTAACTGCAGACTTTCAGCTTTAATTTGAGGGTATTTACATCCAAATCAGGTGAACGGCGTAGGAATTACAACAGTTTGTATATGTGCCTCCCACTTTTTAACCACTTAAGGACCAGCCTCGTTTTGAGACTTTGGTGTTTATATGTTTAAAACAGTTTTGTTTGCTAGAAAATGACTTAGAACCCCAAAACATTATATATTGTTTTTTTTTTCTAACACCCTAGAGAATAAAATGGCGGTCATTGCAATACTTTTCTTTACACCGTATTTGCGCAGCAGTCTTACAAGCGCACTTTTTTTGGAAAAAATTAACTTTTTTGAATAAAAAATAAATAAAACAACAGTGAAGTTAGCCCAATTTTTTTTTATATTGTGAAAGATAATGTTACACCAAGTAAATTGATACCCAACATGTCATGCTTCAAAATTGCACCCGCTCATGGAATGGCGTCAAACTTTTACCCTCAAAAATCTCCATAGGCAACGTTTAAAAAATTCTACAGGTTGCATGTTTTGAGTTACAGAGGAGGTCTAGGGCTAAAATTATTGCTCTCGCTTTAACGATTGAGGCGATACCTCACATGTGTGGTTTGACCACCGTTTTCAAATGCGGACGCCACTGGCGTGTGCGTTCGCTTCTGCGCAGGAGCTCGTCGGGACGGGGCCTTTTTAAAAAAATTAATTTTTTCTCTTATTTATTTTACTTGATTTTATTTATTTTTAGACTGTTTTCTTTTTTTTTAAACATGGGTCACTTTTATTCCTATTACAAGGAATGTAAACATTCCTTGTAATAGAAAAAAGCATGACAGGTCCTCTTAAATATGAGATCTGGGGTAAAAAAGTCCTAAGATCTCATATTTGGACTTAAATGCAATAAAAAAAAAATGTTGTCATTTGAAAAAATGACAACAGAAAAATGTGCCGGATAGAAGGGGGGGGGAGGGAAGGAAGAAGGGAATGAGAGAAGGAGAGATAAGGAACAGATACAGGTAGTAAGAGTTGTCTTAAATCTCCATGTTCTTTATTTTTTTTTTAATCAAAATAAATTAAATATTCAAAAAACCAATAAAGAAAATCTTGATTAAGCCACTATGATGTGAATATGAGATGGGACAAAATTGAACTGCAAAGTTGAAATAACGTCTCTCTGAAAATTTTGCTGAAGTGGTAAAAAAAAAAAAAAAAAAAAAAAGAAAAATGAGCATTTAAGACGTATGGGTGGAAGTGACGTTCTGACGTCGCTTCCGCCCTGCAGTGTCATGGAGACAGGTGGGGGCCCATCTTACCCTTACTCGTCTCCATGCACAGCAAGTGAGAGGACGCGATCGCCTCTGCCACTGCCGACGGCTCCGGTAAGCAGCGGAGGGCACTGGATCACGGCGGGAGGGGGGCCTCTCCCGCCACCGATAAAAGTGATCTCGCAGCGAATCCGCCACAGATACCACTTTTATTTTGTAGCCAACCGCCGGCCGAACACAGGGATACCAGAGTTATGGCAGCTAGCTGCTGCCATAACAACGATATCTGTCCCCAAAGTAGGGGCGTACATCAGCGTGCAGCGGTCGGCAAGTGGTTAAGGGACCAAAAGTAATGGGACAGATTAACAATCATCCATGAAACTTTCACTTTTTAATACTTGGTTGCAAATCCTTTGCAGTCAATTACAGCCTGAAGTCTGGAATGCCTAGGCATCACCAGACGCTGGGTTTCATCCCTGGTGATGCTCTGCCAGCTGTCTTCAGTTCCTGCTTGTTCTTGGAGCATTTTCCCTTCAGTTTTGTCTTCAGCAAGTGAAATGCATGCTCAATCGGATTCAGGTCAGGTGATTGACTTGGCCATTGCATAACATTCCACTTCTTTCCCTTGAAAAACTCTTTGGTTGCTTTTGCAGTATGCTGCGAGTCATTGTCCACCTGCACTGTGAAGCACCGTCCAATGAGTTCTGAAGCATTTCGCTGAATATGAGCAGATAATATTGCCCAAAACACTTCAGAATGAATCCTGCTGCTTTTGTCAGCAGTCACATCATCAATAAATACAAGAGAACCAGTTCCATTGGCAGCCATACATGCCCATGCCATGACACTACCACCACCATGCTTCACTGATGAGCTGGTATGCTTTGGATCATGAGCAGTTCCTTTCCTTCTCCATACTCTTCTCTTCCCATCACTCTGGTACAAGTTAATCTTGGTCTTATCTGTCCATAGGATGTTGTTCCAGAACTGTGAAGGCTTTTTTAGATGTTGTTTGGCAAACTCTAATCTGGCCTTCCTGTTTTTGAGGCTCACCAATGGTTTACATCTTGTGGTGAACCCTCTGTATTCACTCTGGTGAAGTCTTCTCTTTATTGTTGACTTTGACACACATACACCTACCTCCTGGAGAGTGTTCTTGATCTGGCCAACTGTTGTGAAGGGTGTATTCTTCACCAGGGAAAGAATTCTTCGGTCATCCACCACAGTTGTTTTCCGTAGTCTTCCGGATCTTTTGGTGTTGCTGAGCTCATAGATGTGTTCTTTCTTTTTAAGGATGTTCCAAACAGTTGATTTAACCACACCTAATGTTTTTGCTATCTCTCTGATGGGTTTGTTTTGTTTGTTCAGCCTAATGATGGCTTGCTTCACTGATAGTGACAGCTCTTTGGATCTCATATTGAGAGTTGACAGCAACAGATTCCAAATGCAAATAGCACACTTGAAATGAACGCTGGACCTTTTAACTGCTCCTTGTAAATGGGATAATGAGGGAATAACACACACCTGGCCATGGAACAGCTGAGCAGCCAATTGTCCCATTACTTTTGGTCCCTTAAAAAGTGGGAGGCACATATACAAACTGTTGTAATTCCTACACTGTAATTCCTACTACCTGATTTACCTTCAAATTAAAGCTTAAAGTCTGCAGTTAAAGCACATCTTGTTTGTTTCATTTCAAATCCATTGTGGTGGTGTATAGAAGTAAAAAGGTTAGAATTATTTTGATGTCCCAATATTTATGGACCTGACTGTAAATCTGTGATACACTGACCACCCAGGATCAGTTTTCAGTTTCCTTAATACAGAGATAATAAATGTGACTTGATAGGCGACTGTGACTATAGCGATCTGCAGCAGTGATTACACTCAGGTGCTCCCCCACCCCAAGGTAATGGCCGCTCACCTCAGAGCATGTGACCTCGCAATTAAGTTTGGTCAATAAACGCTTTTGAATTATCAAAACAGATTCCAGATCAGATTGCAAGGTACAAACACTGCTCAAAGATGTAGCCTCCTCATATATAGATCTCAAAAATAAACTTCCATAGTGTGATACCATTTTTAAACATTTTATTTACTGCAAACAAAGCCCCATTATAGGGTACTCACATGGGTCTGGTGCGTTGTGCACCGCTCTATAGCATGCCTTATGAGCGCCAAGCCGTGGATGAGATTGTGTGCTCTTACTCCACAAGACAGACCAGCTGCCTCCTGCGTCATCCAGTCCCCTCCCCTACACATGTCGATACAAGGGAAATATCGTATCTTAATCAGGGGGATACAAGATAATGGCTGCCAAGCTCACCCCCATGGGTGCCATTTACCAGCACGGTAAATGTGCGCCTTTTACCGGCATAGGTACCGGCAAAAGGGCAGCCATGGTCATGGGAAAATGTCTGTCAGCCACCCACTCAGCATATGACAGGTGCCGCTGGAGAAACCAGGGCCCCAGCAACCCCCAATGCCCTCGGATGCCAAGGGAGCGGCCAAATACAGAGCAGACCGCAGAGAGGAGCACCAGTTTGTCCAAAGGAGACCAGGCAGTTGGAAAGGGGGGAGGAGGAAGGGAGCTATCCATCTAGAGGGAAGGAGGAGACCCTGCAGAAATAACAACCCCAGAGAGTACCCGCAGCCCACCACAGTGCCTGAGAAAGGGGGGGCTTTTGTCTACTTACCGATTCAGCAAAGGATGTGGGTAAAAGTCCCAAGTTGCATCTGCCTCCCACTAAGGTGGGGGGGGGTGTCAGCTAGGGCAACACTGTGACAGGTGCCTGGTCATATGTGTCCCTGCGAGACATTTAATTCACCGGCTGCCCTGGTCCCGGATGGGGTTGTAGCAGCTGATCAGCGTGTAGCTAAAGGTCTGCTTGTGCTTGCTGGGAAATTTGTGGTAACTACTAGATCTAGATTATCCAGCCTGTTCCCTTACCTGTCTGTTGATTGAAGATCTCGGCAGGAAAAAACCCAGTAAAAAAAAACAAAAATGGAAAGAAGAAAAAAAAAAAAGCTTTAGACTCACAGGTCCCAGAATGGAGCTAGGACTTGTTCCTGACATTAGGAAAAAAGAACTGAGATGCCTATAGCAGGGAGAGGGTTTACTACCAACTAGGACTGCCCATAGACAGTGCTGTGGTTGTTTTTTTTCTGCCTAGTCCTACTACTGATGGTGGAGCTACAACTTTATGGTCAAAATTATGAAGTGTTCTGTCCGTCAATGAGCGAAAGAGAAAGGAAGGGTTATACCAGCTGGGTCCTTTTTTTTTCCGCCAGTGGCCAAATAGGTATAGTATTACCTAGGGGTAGGAAACCTTCAAGAGATGGTGATCTACTTGAACAACACTGATGAAGTCAAAGATCACCGGCACAGGTGAACAAAAATAAGTGTTACAAGAGAGTGCAGGGTTTCACCAGTGCATTATGCTCAGAATGCAGAGATCAGGAGTGGGCTGCGCTCAGAATGCAGGGTTCATGAGTGTGTTATGCAGAGAATGCAGGGTTCACCAGTGCATTACGCTCAGAATGCAGGGTTCAGGAGTGCATTATATGCAGAATGCAGGGTTCAGTAGTGCATTACAGTCAGGATGCAGGGTTTAAAAGTGTGCGTTGTGGATAGAATGCAGGGTTCTGAAGTGCATTATGCAGACAATGCAGAATCTAGGAGTGGGTTGCGCTTAATATGCAGGGTTCAGAAGTGCGTTGCGGTCAGCATGCAGGGTTCAGGAGTGCGTTGTGGTCAGAATGCAGGGTTCAGGAGTGCATTGCGGTCAGAATGCAGGGTTCAGGAGTGCATTGCGGTCAGAATGCAGGGTTCAGGAGTGCATTGCAGTCAGAATGCAGGGTTCAGGGGTGCATTGCGGTCAGAATGCAGGGTTCAGGAGTGCATTGTGGTCAGAATGCAGGGTTCAGGAGTGCGTTGCAGTCAGAATGTAGGGTTTAAGAGTGCACTGCAGTCAGAATGCAGGGTTCAGGAGTGCGTTATGCAGAGAATGGCCATCGTTATACGTCGACTGTTTGAAGAGGAATAGCATTGTTATGGCAGCAGCTAGCTGCCATTACCCCGATATCCTCTTCTTCAGTGGGCAATCGGCTTTTAGATAACAGTGGTCTCTGCGGCGCATTCACCATGAGATCACTTTTATTGGTGGCGGGAGAGGGCCCCCCCACCCCACTCTGGTCCCCTCCGCCGCTACCAATGGCTCCGGTAAGCGGCGGAGGGAGCAGTGATCGGATCCTTCTCGATCTGTGGTATAGAGCTGACTGAGGGGAAGATGGACCCCGCTCGGCTTCATGCCATTGCAGGGCGGAAGCGATGTCTAAACGCCACTTCCGCCCATAGCTCTTAAAGGGACTTTTTTTTTTTTCAAACAACTTTTTTTTTTTAATTGCATTCCAGTGTAAATATGATATCTGAGGTCTTTTTGACCCCATATTTCATATTTAAGAGGTCCTCTCATGCTTTTTTCTATTACAAGGGATGTTTACATAGGAATTAGTATTAGGAGTAAAAGTGAGACAATTTTTTTTTTTTTTTAAAGAACAGTGTAAAAATAAAAAATTAAAATTAAAATAAATAAGAAAAAAAATAAAATAAATTTGAACGTGCCCCGTCCTGCCGAGCTTGCGTGCAGTAGCGAACGCATACGTGAGCAGCGCCCACATATGAAAACGATGTTCAAACCACACATGTCTGGTGTCACCGTGATTGTTAGAGTGAGAGCAATAATTCTAGCCCTAGACCTCCTCTGTAACTCAAAACATGCAACCTGTAGAACTTTTTAAACATCGCCTATGGAGATTTTTAAGGGTAAAAGTTTGTCGTCATTCAACGATCGGACGCAATTTTGAAGCGTGACATGTTGGGTATCAATATACTGTTGTCTTATTTTTTAATTCAAAGAAGTGTATTTTTTTCTAAAAAAAGTGCGTTTGTAAGACCGCAGCACAAATACAGTGTGACAAAGTATTGCAACGACTGCCATTTTATTCTCTAGGGTGTTAGAAAAAAAATATATATAAAATATATATAAAAAATATATATATAAAATGTTTGGGAAGTAATTTTCTAGCAAAAAAAATGATTTTAACTTGTAAACACTAAATCTCAAAACGAGTCTCTGTCCTTAAGTGGATAAATAACCCCCCCCCTTTTTTTTTTAAGTGATCACTTTCTCTCTGTTCTCAGCAGAGCAGGCTCAGTTTTAGCACAGCTAAAGAACTGACCATGGTGTGCTTTGATACCTAGTGTGTTCAGTTTTTAATAGGAAAGCAGAGAGACTGACAAGAACACTAGGGATTTCACACGAAGTAAACAATACAAAGAGAACAGGATACATGTCATATAAGTACATGGTACAACAGGCAAAAATCAGGGATATGAAATGTTGAGTTTACATTTTTTTTAATCATTTACTCCTAAGGGGAAACAGGCTTAGGCCAGCGATACACAGAGCGAATATCTTTCCTGCAAAGAAAAAGAGGTCTCTGACAGGGAGTGGTACTTAGCAGAGGGTGTGCCACATCCCAAAAATCCAAAAAGACCAAAACATTCCCCTAGAGCAGGATTTTTGAGGAACTACCATCAATAATGCAATGTAAGTAAAAAATATATAATTTTATTACAAAATTCAAAAGTACAACAAAAAATATATACAAAAATACAAATCAAACACAAACAATATATACAATGGGATACATCAAAAAGCAAGGACATGTAATTTGGACACAACTGCATCACATTGAGAGGAAAACCAAAAGTGGAAATGTAATAAGTCTCACTGAACCGACGCGTTTCAGGGAATCCATCAGGGTTCATTAAGTGAGAGTTACCATCTAAGAAATTACAAAATTAAAAAGAAACATTAACATCACACACAAAAAAAAAAACAGATAACATTCCCCCCACATCCAGTGAAGGTATGTGTGAGAGTCATACTCAATTCCAAAATACATGTGCTATAGAAGTATCCAAGGCATAAAATCAGCTTCACAACGGTCCCCCAGGCCATGTGCATACAAAGAGAGCCAGATCACGGACCATGTAGAGTAAAATTGTAATGACTGGTGCATATAATGCAATCCCAATGGGTGCTGAAAACCGCCGCGCCTAAGATTTGCGCGGGCTGGGGTCCAAAAATTAACCGGACCTGAAAACAAGGACAAGACCCCATAAATAATGATGATCTTCATAATCAATATAGACAATCACATCTCCTGGGATTGAAAATATATCAAATCCCAGGGTGTGTAAAAAACATGAGCACATAGATGTGGGGACTAGCCACAGGAAACATACCTGTAAGCTAGATCCAAACGGGGGAGATCTACAGGTTGTGATGTAGGGGGAAGGAGGGGGACTCGGGGTCCGGGCTGACAACCATAAAGCTGCAGATAGTAAAGGAGAGAGAGGGATCTAAGATCTAATTAAAAAAGGGAAACAAGGTTCTAATATTGGTAAACATATTTAAATGGTAAAAGCCAGACACCACTTAAGGTATGCAAAGAAGTGGAGATAACAGCAATCCAGGTTGTTGAGGTTACCTGTATATTCAGTCCAACAGCATAGTATCAACGAGGCATCCTCCTCTGATCACAAGATCAGAGTGAATGAACTCAGTATTTATAACACACACCTCACGCTGTCAGCTGATTACAATGCCGAACAGCTGAAGCCAAGATCCGTCCCCTATGTTAATTCCTCCCACCTCCCAACAGCTGACTCATTGTCAGCCTGAAGGGATACAGCCTATGTCAAGTCCTGTCGATGGGCCCCCTGAGCGTGGACCGCGCCACGCCTCCCCGCAAGCGCCGACCCGAGTCCGTACCGCGCATGTGCGCCAGCCAAGCTGGAATGCAGGATAGCGGCGGACATCACGGCCGCGCCTCAGAGCTGCGCGCCACCGGCACGGCAAGCCTGAGCTGGAAACAGCCATGCTGAGCCAGATCAGGGATGGAGGAGCACCTGAGGATGATCCCCTCAGTATGTCCCACAAAGGGGACATCCTTGCCGTGCCGGGTCCGTGCACTACAAAAACAGCAACCAACAGACTCAGGGACTCCATGCCATTCATAATTAAAAGGGAAAAAAAAAAAAAAGGAAAAAATGTGATGACAGTCCGCAATGAGAAAACAGTAACAGTGTACTATATATATATGCATGATTCTTGCATCAAACACCATTCAGTCAGAATGGCATATGGATTAAAAACAAATGCAATCACTGCATGGGAGACTATTATGAAGCTGTCACACGGAGAGGAAAAGACTGTATAGCAGCCACAAAATGCACCAATGAGTTTTAAAACATGCTCAAATCCCAATCCTGGAGTCTGATCCCATAGATGCCACAGTCCCCATTGGAGGCAGAGGCATAAGATTTAAGCTGGCCCCTTAGAAATTATATAAACCTTGTATTTGTGTCCTGCATGATATCTAATGTACCAGCAGGAACAAAAATTCAAAAAATAAAAAAGGCAGGTAAAGGTGCATTGGCCAGGAAACGAACCCAGGCCTCCTGCATGGCAAGCGAAAATTCTACCACTGAACCACAGGGATATATTTGGGAACCAGAATTAAGTATGAGCCTCCTACAATCGACAGTGTAACCTGGGGTGCTCACTGGAAGGTACTGAGAGGTAACACTACCTCTCCATACCCCCGGAGTCAAAACCCTCCAGGAACGGTTTGAAACATGTAGTGTCATTGAGTCCGGGGGGCCTAGTCGCCCGCAAGTTGTAGATCCACCTCAGTTCGAGCTGGAGGAGATCCTTATTTCAATCTCCCCCCTCGAACTGGGGTGGACTCGATCCAAAATCAAAAATTTGATTCTTGGAAACAGTCCTTGATGTACCAGGGCAGTGTGTCTCCCCAGTGGTAGATCGGGGTCACAGGTCTGCATGCTTCTGATGTGGCGGTATGCCCTATGCCAGAATTCCAACTTGGTTTTCCCGACATAGAAGCATCCGCAATCACACCATAGCATATACACCACTCCCTTATGCCCCGTACACACGGTCGGATTTTCCGATGGAAAATGTCCGATCGGAGCGTGTTGTCGAAATTCCGACCGTGTGTGGGCTCCATCGGACATTTTCCATTGGATTTTCCGACACACAAAGTTGGACAGCAGGAGATAAAATTTTCCGACAACAAAATCCGATCGCGTCAATTCCGACCGTGTGTGGCCTGTTCCGACGCACAAAGTGCCACGCATGCTCAGAAGAAATTCCGACACGGGACAGCTCGTTCTGGTAAACTTAGCGTTCGCAATGGATACAGCACTTTTGTCACGCTGCAATGTAAAAAATGGTTTAATACAGCGCACTCTCTTCTTCTTTATGTGACAAGAATTAAGTAGTTTTGCTGCTCATATTCACACACACTTCTCACAAAGTTTTATTTGTGTTTTTTTAGTGGGATTCCCTCAATATATTGTTATTAGTTGTCACATCTGACAGTTTTATATTTTTTATGTTTTTGTTTTTTTTGTTTTTAAGCCTTTTTTTTTCTTTAATGTTTGGATTTTTTCCAAGGCTGATCTTTGTTCAATGTTATTTTTATTTTTACTCCAGAATATTTTTGTGTGTGTTTTGTGTGGCAAGTTACCCCAACACCATTGATATCTTTTATTATTTAATCTCCATGAGATTTTTTGTTGTTGGTGTCTCTTGTTCATTTCACATTGTATATTAGAAATGTACCTGAATCCTCACAAACAAACCATCATTTTTGAAGTAAAACACATAGGAGAGTATAATTCAAAACAAAAATCCTTTATTAAGGGCTCAGAACCAAACAAAGAGGAAGGCAACACTGGATCAACAGGAGAAATTAGTGAAGCCTGGGACCCCCACGGCAGACATCAATTCTTAAACCTCAAAATTGGTGGCCTGAGGAGTCCATATGTAAGGGAGGGCAGTCTGGTCCGGGATTCACAGAGATCCGGATAGCAGCAGATGACATCAGTGTCCCCAGGCTGTGGTACCACAAGAGGCTGCATCTTTTGGCCGACCAGACTGGATCCAGGGTCCTCACTGTTTGGTCTTCCTTTCACACTTCCTTCCGGGCTGTGGCTGTGCAGTTGGAGATGTGGCAGGAGGAGGAGTAGGACCTGGAGGAGGAGTAGGACCTGCAGGAGGAGGAGCAGGACCATCCCAAAGCTGTGTGTGAGGTGTAAGTTGGCCCCTCACACCTTTCGCCAGAGCCTCTGATATGAGGGCCTCACACATGGCTTTTTGGCCCTCCTCCATCCTCTGCATTTTATAGGCTATGAATGCAGCAAGGTTCTCCTGCCTGGTGTGTGGTGCTCCCAGGACCTCTGTAGCCCTACAAAAAAATCTGATAGCAGCCTCCTCTAGGGTACTCCTCCTACTGCCACTTTCTGTTTCCAGGGGGGGTGGAGGGACCTGCAGATCAGCCAGCCGGCTCGGCCTGGCCACCTCCTGGCTGAGACTTCCCTGTGTATGAAAAAGGGACATGGTTTTAGTTTTTGCATCATCAATCACAATCATAAATTAGTACTCCCAACTAACATCTAGTTAACATCATTGATTGGACAAGCAGAAATATTTAGAGGAATGCTATACCTGGCTCAATCTGGGCTCCTCCACATGTGGCCTGGAAGGCCCAGGTTGGGCGTCAGAAGCCTCAGCCAGGGGGGAAGGAAGCGTGGAAGGAAGACTGGAGAGGGATGGCCTGGGTTCAGTCTGGCCTGCCAGAAAGTGCAGCCTGTCGTAGTACAACATCCTGGGGACATAGATGTCACCTGCTGCTCCGGATCTCTGTGAATCCAGGACTTTAGTGCGCTCCCTCAGATATGTGCTCCTCAGGCCACCAATGAAAATCTTTAAAAAAGTGATGTCTGCCGTGGGGATCACCTGCTTCACAATTTCACACAATTGCTCCAGTGCTGCCTTCCTCTTTGCTTGGTTCTTGTAATGGGGGTGTTTAATCTCTCACAGACAGGGCAGCTCCCTTAACATCTCTATGAAGACTGAAATGAAGTCCTGATCTTCCAGTACCATATCCATGTTCACTGCAAGACACAACACAAGACAAAGCCTAATGTCACACCAAACTCTCCTAATCTTGTTACAATATAGGCCTCAATCTATAGAAGCAGTATAGGCCCAAGTTTGTCTCTTACCTTCGTTCTTACGATCGCCGCGTTCAATGCTCCTTCCTCCGCTCACAGATCAAACGTAATACGCACGCGTGTTACACTTTATATACACTGCGCATGCGTGTAACTCCGCCCGCCCCTGACGTTCTTTCTAGTGTATTCCCCGCCCCTTTTCGTTCGGCGCAGTGGGGGAAGAGCATGATGGCGGACATACAGCAGGGGCGGGCTAATTGTAGCAACGAGGAGGAGGAGGAGGAGGAGGAAAGGGCGGATCCAGGCACGTCCCGATCCAGAAGGAGACGTTTTAAGGCCACAGATATGTCGTTTGGGGAGATGTTGGAGATGGTAGACATCATGAGGAAGTCCGACTATGATGGAAAATATGGGCCTTACCCCCACCCCAACATCCGAAAGGCCAAAATCATTGGTAAAGTGGTCCGGAGTCTAGAGCGGAATTTCGGGGTACGAAGGTCTAAAGATCAGCTCAGGAAGCGGTGGTCGGACCTGAAGTTGAGAGAGCCAGAGCAGTACCGAAAGATCCGGAGAGTGCTGCAAAAAAGTAAGTAGTTGTGCTGTGTTCCTATTCTTTCTGTCTTTATTACGTTCGTTCTGCTCCATATGCTTTGATTAGTTGTAACGTTTCCAAAGGTCAACTTTAATGTTCATGGGCACATTATTCGTTCGTATCAAACATTTTTCTTTCGGCCTCTAGAACACCATTGTTTAGGTCATATGCATTTTCACACATTTTTGGGGGCCTACTTGGATGCCAAATATTTGTTTGTGTAGATGGGTTTGTTACTAGAATGAAATGCAAACTAGATTGTGTGTAAGGAGAGGACACTGAGCAGCTGTTTTCACATCTGGACACTGGAGCACTAGTGTGGGACACAAGAACACCATTTTTATTAGGGGGGGCACACAGGTGCTCCAGTGTATACTATAGGGGGGTCTCCATCTGTGAAGCTTGTACCAAACAGGTAAAGTATTGCAGCTTGACAAAGGGCAATAAAAAATATACATCTTGGAACTCGCCTAAAATAAACAATTGTACCCCACTTCCAAGCAATGTTTCCTATTTCTCATTCTGCCATCAAATATCTGTGTGCTAAGTATACCATTTTTGTTTTACATAGGGGAGAAAAGACTCGGACACCCCTATCCCAGGAGACCAGAGACCCCCCCCCTCTGGAAGAAGGGGAAATACCAACACAAGAAGAAGAGCAGGAGGAAGAAGCAGACGTGGTGGAGATTGGCACCACAACAGGTGAGTGTCTGCGACCACAGACTCAGGTAAAAGAGATGGCTGGTGGCAGATTTTTGAGACTTTTTTTTGTTCTTTATCTCTTTTTAGGTGATCGTGATGTGAGGGATCCAGAACGCTTTACATCTGAAAGTGCCCAGATACTGATAGGGGAGATCATGGGGTGTAATCTCCAATTGCAAAACATCCAGCAACAAATCAGCGATGTTATTAAAAAAAATAATAACATCATTGATGTTTTGGGGCGAATTTAAACCCCACAAAATCACCTGTTTTATGGTACCAAACTTTTTTCAATGTTTAGAAAAGCCAAATTTGGAGGATGCACACAGTGTGCCAACATGTGCTATCTGCCATCACGGGAGATCAATGGACTCGTTTTGGGGGGGCAACCCCTTCCTCAATTATAAAGTAGCGTTGAGGAAGGGCTTGCTCCCCCAAAACACGTCCCTTGATCCCCCCTGATGGCAGATAGCACATGTGGACATTTGTAAATTGGTGTGCATCTTCCAAATTTGGCTTTTCCAGGGGTGATTTCCCCCCATCTGAACGCTATATCAAACCCAGTTCCTAAATACTGATGTCTGATATAGCCTTCAGGTTTTACCTAATGTGAACTTTGTAAGTTCTAGTTTTTTGGCTTTCTTGTTGGTTTTACACAGGCCTGTTTTATCTGAAATGGATATTTTGATTTTTCATAATGCTACTGCAAACATTGTTATACAACAAACATGTTGGTTTGTTTTAAAAACCTTTGGTAAATGCGCATGTGATTGTGCAGGTATAAAAAAGTGCCTTACTCAAGAATGTGTGGATTATTGTCTCAACACTACAACACTTTTGGGGTGATGTAATTGTTGTTTTATGCACAAATGGGGGTTATTTCCTAAGGGCAAATCCTCTTTGCACTACAAGTGCAGGTTCAGTGCAGTTGCAAGTGCACTTGTAGTGAAATGTGTTTTTGCACTTAGGAAGTACCAGCCAACACTGTTTTTTATAAAGTTACCCAATCACGACATTTTCTGCACTCAACACATTTCTGTCAGGGTCAGCTAAAACAAACACAAGCAGTAAATGTCCACCAAGAATTTCTTTTGGTTGTTTTTTATTTGAAAAAGGTGTCACATATTGTCTGGCATATTGATAGCCCCCCTACCCGCAAAGAACTCCAGGTATCGTAACCGGACATCACGGGCATTCAGGGAGGGCAAGCCAGGACGGCCGCTTTCAAGTGCCGTCATTGTTGAAGTATTTGGGATTCCGGCCTCAGGCTCAACTGAGCCAGCATAGTTGGCTGAATGTTTTCGTAGAAAATTATGGAGAACACAGCAGGCAAGTATTATATGGTTCAGTTTATACTCCGCCATATGGATGGGTGTCATAAATAATCGGAACCGGCTGGCCAGGATTCCAAATGTGTTCTCCACCACTCTTCGGGCTCTGGCCAGCCGGTAATTAAAAACCCTCTGTTCCGGGGTGAGGGCTTGCCTCATGCAGGTATCCTGCCTGCTGATATAGGGGGTCAGCGAAGCCAACAAACGGTGAAACACGGGGTCCGTCATCCTGAGAAAGTTCCTGAAATCATCAGGATTATTCTCACGGATCTCACGGAGCAAAGGCATATGACAAAACTGGTCACGCTGAAGCAACCAATTCTTGGTCCATGAACTCCTCCCCACCCTGTTCATGGACTGGACTTGTGTCAAGGTCAGGACCCCAACACCAAGCCCCCACACAGCACGAACTCTACGAGTAGTAAGCATACGAAACATGGCTAGAAAACGGTCGGCTGCTCAGAACGAAGTAACAGAACGCACTGAAGAACAGCAAGGCCTGTGAAGAGCGACCTGAAAAACAGCAACGAGCGGACAAGATCGCACAGAAAACTCCAATACGAACTGACTGCACGCACTGAAGAGCAGATACAAACCCACAAGCACAAACTGAACGGCAGAAAACGATCTGAAAGCCACGAGTCTGAAAAAGCGCAAATCGTCTCTCACCAAACTTTTACTAACACGAGATTAGCAAAAGGAGCCCAAAGGGTGCCTCGCTTGGTTCTGAACTGGCCTTTTCTAGTCTCGTCGTACGTGCTTGACGTCACCGCTTTCTTGGCGATCGGAAATTCCGACAACTTTGTGCGACCGTGTGTAGGCAAAACAAGTTTGAGCCAACATCCGTCGGAAAAAATCCGAGGATTTTGTTGTCGGACTGTCCGAACAAAGTCCGACCGTGTGTACGGGGCATTAGTCTTGCAATTGGCAAAGTGTTTTGGCCTGAAGGTACTGCCATCGGGTAAGGTGGGATTTTTGGTAGTATACATATACTTACAGTACCCACAGGCCCCACACATAAATGTGCCCCTATATTTACAGTGCTGGGCAAAATTTTCATCTTTGAATTCGCTCCTCACCAATCTGGAGGATAAGGAAGTAGCCCCCCTGAAGGTAAAGAGCGGACTCTCGGGGAGGAGTCTATTCAAATTTGGGTCCATGGTAAGAATGTGCCAGAACTTGGACACAATTCTTTTAACTTCAGCATGTTGATTGCAGTATTTGGTAATAATGCGCAGATGGTTATCCTGTTTTTTGTTCTTTTGCGAGTAAATCAAAGCCTGTCTGGTATGTGTGGTGGCCTGCCTAAAGGCCTTTTTGAGGGAGGTGTGTGAATAACCTCTCTCAAGGAGTCTTGCACGCAAATTATTTGCTTCGGTTTTAAAGGTCGCCTCGTCAGTGCAATTTCTGCGCACCCTTAGGTAATGGCTGTATGGTATAGACCTAATGAGACTAGGTGGATGGAAACTGGAGGCATGTAAGATGGTGTTCCCAGCAGTGGCCTTGCGATAGAGGCCACTGCTGAGTTCATCATCCTAACCCCTATAGACCATGACATCCAGAAATGCAATCTCACTGCGACTTGATGACATGGTAAAATTCAATTTGAAGCAATTCTTGTTCATGCTCTCTAGGCATGACTGCAAGAGCTCTATGGGACCGTCCCAGATGGTGAAAATGTCGTCGATGTATCTGAATCATAATAAAAAGTGGTTTGTGTACATCGACGAGTTTTCATCACTGAGGAATGTGATTTCCCACTCCCCCAGGTACAGGTTCGCGTATGATGGGGCACAGCAAGTCCCCATCGCCACACCCTGTACCTGGAGGAAGTACCTGTACCTAGTCCCCACATCTATGCGCTCGTGTTTTTTACACACCCTGGGATTTGATATATTTTCAATCCCAGGAGATGTGATTGTCTATATTGATTATCAAAATCATCATTATTTATGGGGTCTTGTCCTTGTTTCCAGGTCCGGTTAATTTTTGGACCCCAGCCCGCGCACAAACGCTGCACCAAATCTTAGGCGCGGCGGTTTTCAGCACCCATTGGGATTACATTATATGCACCAGCCATTACAATTTTACTCTACATGGTCCGCGATCTGGCTCTCTTTGTATGCACATGGCCTGGGAGACCGTTGTGAAGCTGATTTTATGCCTTGGATACTTCTATAGCACATGTTTTTTGGAAGTGAGTATGACTCTCACACATACCTTCACTGGATGTGGGGGGAATGTTATCTGTTTTTTTTTGTGTGTGATGTTAATGTTTCTTTTTCATTTTGTAATTTCTTAGATGGTAACTCTCACTTAATGAACCCTGATGAAGGATTCCCCGAAACGCATGAGTGATACTTATTACATTTCCACTTTTGGTTTTCCTCTCAATGTGATGCAGTTGTGTCCAAATTACATGTCCTTTCTTTTTGATGTATCCCATTGTATATATTGTTTGTGTTTGATTTGTATTTTTGTATATATTTTTTGTTGTACTTTTGAATTTTGTAAAAAAAATTATATATTTTTTACTTACATTGCATCATTGATGGTGGTGCCTCAAAAGTCCCACTCTAGGGGAATGTTTTGGTCTTTTTGGATTTTTGGGATGTGGCACACCCTCTGCTTAGTACTACTCCTTGTCAGAGACCTCTTTTTCTTTATAGTTTGGTAGTAGATATCAGTCCCCGCTCTGTTTTCTGACAATTAGTAGTACAATATTATTGTGTATACTTTATTAGGCTAACATGCCCACATTACTTGGCCAATACGAATATCATAAAAAACACCAGTGATAAAATTGCGCTTGCTTTAAAGTATGAGCCGCTAACACAGCAAAAAGAATAATTGCTAAATAAACCAATAAAAACCAAAAGTGTAGCGCTGAATGAAAATGAAAATGCACCCTCGATATACAAGTTTGAAATTAAAATAAGTGAATGTCCGGTGCTTAAAATAAAGAGTAAATGTCCATCAAAAACAAATTAAATGTCCATCAGTGGACTAATGATTAAAGTCCGTAAAAAATAAGGACCCTAATGGTCACCACCTGTGAAGAATGTGCAAAATGCCGTCACCAGCGTGTAACTCTATAAAGACTATTTAAAAGATAATACACAGCTGGTTACTAAATAGTCCACCATATGTATATATTAGATCTTGTTGGTTGGTAAGTGAAAAAGACCAATTCGATACACCACACCACAGTGTCTTCATGAAAACGTGCAATTCCCACAGCCAGTGAAGGTGGAAGCTTACCGGAGGGTTTGAACCCAAAGCAGCATATACTGTAAGGGTCAAACCAGCTTGTATTGCACACCGGCAAGGGGGGGAAGACCTTGGCAACCTGGAGATGAAGGGATCCCAGGGGGTTTCATGGAAGTGTCTTCTCCAAATATAATGTTAAATATCCCAGCATATGGCTCGGTCTCTCAGCTTCAGCTGGGGAGGTCCGGGCTCTGGAAGACTATATGGACACAGTGTGTAACAGCAGCCGCCCCCGCGCTGAATGATGACACATTCAGCTCGGCTGAGTAACTGGGACAGCCTCATGTCTGGCTACTTGGATGAGTATGGTAAGAACGAACACATCGATTTTGAAATCAATGGTTTATTTTTAAAACTTACAAAAATTCTTGAGAAAAAATTGTGAGTTCAAACGCACATGCTCCAAAGACATGATGGAACTCCTCATTACAGAATACCAAAAGTGATCGAACATTCTGGATGGCGACATACAGACCATTTGTTCGAAACTTCAACCGATACAGACCCATAAAACCTATATAGACAGGGAGTCCAAACTTAAGAAACATTTGGAAGATTTTAATAAGGATATCCTTAGTAAAAAGGAAAGTAAGCTCAGTAGGGACCGTTGTGCCTTTGAAGAAAACAGGGCTTATAAATGGAATCAATCACAGCCAAAAAACTTTAATAGGTTTAGAAATGGGAGGGATCATTACTTCGCTATATCCAATTCTTCCTCTAGTGTCTCTTCTGTTTCCTCACAGGTCTCCTCTAAGACCAAAAAAGCACCTCGCCCTAACCAAAGTGACAATATATCCCAGGGAATAAGGACCCATAATACGAATGCAACAGATGGTCCACACAATATGCCCTCGGCCACAGGCAGGGCACCAGGAGGGGCAAGCGGCTGTTCTGCCTCTGCCCCTTTAATACCTTTGGTGGGAAATACGAATTCACCCCCGGTCACGAGGTTGAGAACCACTCATCAGGGAGGGGACAGACAGGAAACGGTCCCTTTAGCAGAGACACTTTTAAACAAATTTACGAACAGAGTGTAGACTGTGACAGGGAGGTGTATGGTTTTGACAGTACTGATCGAACCATTGGGGCTTTCAGCATTGTCAACCTCTCCTCCCATATCCTCACTGACAGGGAAGCAGATATACTTCAAAGAGGACTTGGATTCTGCCCAAATAAAAATATGGACAGATTCGAGGTCGTCAAAGATCTCGAGATGTTCGCACGCAAACTCATGCTCAAAAATATGTATCACCCCAGGGGTCAATAGACCTAACACCCCAAGAAAATCAGGCCATTGATCAGCTGGTGTCGCTCCTGGAGGAGAGCGACACGGCTGACCTTATTGACCGCATTGACCTGCCCACAGTGCTATCTCTTCCTTTGGACAAGGAGGGGAATGTCCAGGAGTCCAAACAAGGGTCCAAACTCAAGAAAAATCGGTCCAGTTCCCACCCCCTAGCTCCAACCCGAACATTTCTACGTTTCTCAAATTGGTATATAAAGATATTTATAGACTACACATTCGTACCCCCAAAGTGATTAACACCAATACGGCTGATAGACAGGCACTCAAGGAACTTAGTGACAACAAGTCAATAGTTATCAAACCCTCTGGATAAGGGGGGTAACATTGTCCTGATGGACAATGCTCAATATGTTTCAATGTGCCAGAGAATCCTAATGATAAGGAATTGGTACAAGAAAATTACTAGAGACCTGGTAAATAGGTTCCACCAAGAATACTATACCTTGGTGGACACAGCATACAACAATAAAGTTATCAACAAAACCACCTGGGATTATATCAGAGTAAAATTTTCGCTTGTACCAACCTTTTATTCATTACCTAAGATTCATAAGGACAGCCACAATCCAACTGGGAGACCGATCATCTCCGGTAGAGGGTCCATCAGTGAAAACGCAAGCCATTTAATTGATGAACATCTCAAACCTCACGTCACAAGCTTACGATCTTTTGTGAAAGATACCATACATTTTCTCAAAATTATTGAAAATCTTACAATACCAGAAAATGCATATCTGGTAACAATTGACGTTGAGGCCTTATACAGCTCCATTCCCCATGCTGGGGGGCTGAGAGCTGTTAAGAAGGCTATATACCAGAGACGGGATGGAGACTGGGCCTACAATGAGTTTATCCTACAGTTGTTGGAATATATCCTGTATCATAATATCTTTACTTTTGATGGTTCCCACTTCCTCCAGGTACAGGGTGTGGCGATGGGGACTTGCTGTGCCCCATCATACGCGAACCTATACCTGGGGGAGTGGGAAACCACATTCCTCAGTGATAAAAACTTGTCGATGTACATGAACCACTTTTTATTATGGTTCAGATACATCGACGACATTTTCACCATCTGGGACGGTCCCATAGAGCTCTTGCAGTCATGCCTAGAGAGCATGAACAAGAATTGCTTCAATTTGAATTTTACATATGTCATCAAGTTGCAGTGAGATTGCATTTTTGGATGTCATGGTCTATAGGGGTCAGGATGGTGGACTCAGCAGTGGCCTCTATCGCAAGGCCACTGCTGGGAACACCATCTTACATGCCTCCAGTTTCCATCCACCTAGTCTCATTAGGTCTATACCATACAGCCAGTACCTAAGGGTGCGCAGAAATTGCACTGACGAGGCGACCTTTAAAACCGAAGCAAATAATTTGCGTGCAGGACTCCTTGAGAGAGGTTATTCACACACCTCCCTCAAAAAGGCCTTTAGGCGGGCCACCACACATACCAGACAGGCTTTGATTTACTCGCAAAAGAACAAAAAACAGGATAACCATCTGCGCATTATTACCAAATACTGCAATCAACATGCTGAAGTTAAAAGAATTGTGTCCAAGTTCTGGCACATTCTTACCATGGACCCAAATTTGAATAGACTCCTCCCCGAGAGTCCGCTCTTTACCTTCAGGAGGGCTACTTCCTTATCCTCCAGATTGGTGAGGAGCGAATTCAAAGATGAAAATTTTGCCCAGCACTGTAAATATAGGGGCACATTTATGTGTGGGGCCTGTGGGTACTGTAAGTATATGTATACTACCAAAAATCCCACCTTACCCGATGGCAGTACCTTCAGGCCAAAACACTTTGCCAATTGCAAGACTAAGGGAGTCGTGTATATGCTATGGTGTGATTGCAGATGCTTCTATGTCGGGAAAACCAAGTTGGAATTCTGGCATAGGGCATACCGCCACATCAGAAGCATGCAGACCTGTGACCCCGATCTACCACTGGGGAGACACACTGCCCTGGTACATCAGGGACTGTTTCCAAGAATCAAATTTTTGATTTTGGATCGAGTCCACCCCAGTTCGAGGGGGGGAGATTGGAATAAGGATCTCCTCCAGCTCGAACTGAGGTGGTTCTACAACTTGCGGGCGACTAGGCCCCCCGGACTCAATGACACTACATGTTTCAAACTGTTCCTGGAGGGTTTTGACTCCGGGGGTATGGAGAGGTAGTGTTACCTCTCAGTACCTTCCGGTGAGCACCCCAGGTTACACTGTCAATTGTAGGAGGCTCATACTTAATTCTGGTTCCCAAATATATCCCTGTGGTTCAGTGGTAGAATTTTCGCTTGCCATGCGGGAGGCCTGGGTTCGTTTCCCGGCCAATGCACCTTTACCTGCCTTTTTTATTTTTTGAATTTTTGTTCCTGCTGGTACATTAGATATCATGCAGGACAAAAATAGAAGGTTTATATAATTTCTAAGGGGCCAGCTTAAATCTTATGCCTCTGCCTCCAATGGGGACTGTGGCATCTATGGGATCAGACTCCAGGATTGGGATTTGAGCATGTTTTAAAACTCATTGGTGCATTTTGTGGCTGCTATACAGTCTTTTCCTCTCCGTGTGACAGCTTCATAATAGTCTCCCATGCAGTGATTGCATTTGTTTTTAATCCATATGCCATTCTGACTGAATGGTGTTTGATGCAAGAATCATGCATATATATATTACACTGTTATGCCCCGTACACACGGTCGGATTTTCCGATGGAAAATGTCCGATCGGAGCGTGTTGTCGGAAATTCCGACCGTGTGTGGGCTCCATCGGACATTTTCCATCGGATTTTCCGACACACAAAGTTGGAGAGCAGGAGATAAAATTTTACGACAACAAAATCCGTTGTCGGAAATTCCGATCGTGTGTACACAAATCCGACGGACAAAGTGCCACGCATGCTCAGAATAAATAAAGAGATGAAAGCTATTGGCCACTGCCCCGTTTATAGTCCCGACGTACATGTTTTACGTCATCGCGTTTAGAATGATCGGATTTTCCGACAACTTTGTGCGACCGTGTGTAGACAAAACAAGTTTGAGCCAACATCCGTCGGAAAAAATCCTAGGATTTTGTTGTCGGAATGTCCGAACAAAGTCCAACCGTGTGTACGCCCTATTACTGTTTTCTCATCGCGGACTGTCATCACATTTTTTCCTTTTTTTTTTTTTTTCCCTTTTCATTATGAATGGCATGGAGTCCCTGAGTCTGTTGGTTGCTGTTTTTGTAGTGCGCGGACCCGACACGGCAAGGATGTCCCCTTTGTGGGACATACTGAGGGGATCATCCTCGAATGCTCCTCCATCCCTGATCTGGTTCAGCATGGCTGTTTCCAGCTCAGGCTTGCCGTGCCGGTGAGGGTGGATGGCGGCGCGCAGCTCTGAGGCGCGGCCGTGATGTCTGCCGCTATCCTGCGTTCCAGCTTGGCTGGCGCACATGCGCGGTACGGACTCTGGGCCGGCGCTTGCGGGGAGGCGTGGCGCGGTCCACGCTCAGGGGGCCCATCGACAGGACTTGACGTAGGCTGTATCCCTTCAGGCTGACAATGAGTCAGCTGTTGGGAGGTGGGAGGAATTAACATAGGAGACGGATCTTGGCTTCAGCTGTTCGGCATTGTAATCAGCCGACAGCGTGAGGTGTGTTATAAATACCGAGTTCATTCACTCTGATCTTGTGATCGGAGGAGGATGCCTCGTTGATACTTGGCTGTTGGACTGATTATACAGGTAACCTCAGCAACCTGGATTGCTGTTATCTCCACTTCTTTGCATACCTTAAGTGGTGTCTGGCTTTTACCATTTAAATATGTTTACCCATATTAGAACCTTGTTTCCCTTTTTTAATTAGATCCCTCTCTCTCCTTTACTATCTGCAGCTTTATGGTTGTCAGCCCGGACCCGGAGTCCCCCTCCTTCCCCCTACATCACAACCTGTAGGTCTCCCCCGTTTGGATCTAGCTTACAGGTATGTTTCCTGTGGCTAGTCCCCACATCTATGTGCTTATGTTTTTTACACACCCTGGGATTTGATATATTTTCAATCCCAGGAGATGTGATTGTCTATATTGATTATCAAAATCATCATTATTTATGGGGTCTTGTCCTTGTTTTCAGGTCCGGTTAATTTTTGGACCCCAGCCCCCGCACAAACGCCGCGCCAAATCTTAGGCGCGGCGGTTTTCAGCACCCATTGGGATTGCATTATATGCACCAGTCATTACAATTTTACTCTACATGGTCCGCGATCTGGCTCTCTTTGTATGCACATGGCCTGGGAGACCGATTTTATGCCTTGGATACTTCTATAGCACATGTATTTTTGGAAGTGAGTATGACTCTCACACATACCTTCACTGGATGTGGGGGGAATGTTATCTTTTTTTTTTTTTGTGTGTGTGATGTTAATGTTTCTTTTTAATTTTGTAATTTCTTAGATGGTAACTCTCACTTAATGAACCCTGATGAAGGATTCCCCGAAACGCGTCGGTTCAGTGAGACTTATTACATTTCCACTTTTGGTTTTCCTCTCTGTGATGCAGTTGTGTCCAAATTACATGTCCTTGCTTTTTGATATATCCCATTGTATATATTGTTTGTGTTTGATTTGTATTTTTGTATATATTTTTTGTTGTACTTTTGAATTTTGTAATAAAATTATATATTTTTTACTTACATTGCATCATTGATGGTAGTGCCTCAAAAGTCCCGCTCTAGGGGAATGTTTTGATCTTTCCTACAAAGAAACTTGCTGGATTTCCCTATCAACGCAGACAGTGTTTATGCAGGAATACCTCCTGCCGGGCCATTGACTTGTCATTGCCTTCAACCTGCCCATTAATGATTCGAACCTTGTATGACAGGCCTTAGTGTTATGAGGACATGACATGATTGGGTCAAGGATAAGTCTATGAGTCCATAACAAGCAGCAAGTTAATTATGCATCTTTTAGTATAATGTGCAAAAAGTCTCATAGAAGAAATGCGTAGACAGCCATTGCCACATTCCTTAAAATACAAATTGCCTCACGCTCTCTGACTTTAGCACTTTGAGCCAGTAAAAAAGACTGAAGCACGTGAAGTCAGTGTGACACTTCTACTCTTCATCAGCTTATTTGTTTTAAATCTCTAATTCAGAAAGCACTCAGGCCCAGAACAGGGAAATGCCTTGCATCACCCCGTTCCGCCTCTCCGTGACACGATCGTGGGACACTGGTGGACATCGAGTCCATGGGACCCGAGGGCACGATCACGCTGTGGGCCCACTAGCCCCGCATATTAAAGGGGACGTACAGGTATGCCCATTTGCCCACCGCTGCCATTGTGCCATCGTTGTGCGGCGGTCGGCAAGTGGTTAAAGCACCTGATTAGAGCCATAGACTCTAATAGGCGTCAAAAAAGGTGACCTGCGAGCGCCATGCTTGGTTCCCAGGTTTATTAGAAAAGCGGATGAATATTCGCTTTCCTAACACTGAACCGCCTCTCTGCCAAACAGGTGCTCGAGTCTGTTACCCGTCACCTGATTGGCTGAAATGACAGGCTCTGTGATTGGACGCCTGTCCGGCGTCCAATCATAGGAGAGGACGGGAGGAGAGAATGCCGCCTTCACCCGCTGCCCCAACAAGACAGGGTAAATGCCGGGCAGACAGCGAGCGGGCGGGAGGGGGGCACAGTGGCAGCATTCAATGGGCACAGTGACAGCATTCGATGGCACAGTGGGAGCATTTGATGGGCACAGTGACAGCATTTGATGGCACAGTGGGAACATTTGATGGCACAGTGGGAGCATTTGATGGGCACAGTGTCAGCATTTGATGGCACAGTGGAGCATTTGATGGGCACAGTGGAAGCATTTGATGGCCACAGTGGCAGCATTTGATGAGCACAGTGTGAACATTTGATAGCACAGTGGCAACAATTGGTGGGCACAGTGGCAGTGTTTGATGGCACAGTGGCTGCGTTTGATGGCACAGTGGCTGCATTTGATGGGACAGTAGCTGTGTTTGATGGCACAGTGGCTGCGTTTGATAGGCACAGTGAGGCTGCAATTGATGGGGTTTTATTCAGAATTTTTCAGTTTGTTTGCGCCCCCCCAAAAATTTTGAGCCCCAGACGCCACTGGATGTGGGGTCTTATTGACCCCACATCTCTCCATATAGAGGACCTGTCATGCCCTATTCCTATTACAAGGAATGTTTACATTCCTTGTAATAGGAATAAAAGTGATCAAAAAAATATTTTTTTTAAGGGAAAGTGTAAAAATAAAAATATGAAAATAAAATGAATAATAAAATTTTTTTTTTAAGTGCCCTCGCATGCAGAAGCGAACGCAAGTTGTGCTCTCATATGTAAACGGCGTTTAATCCACACATGTGAGGTATCGCCCATGAACGTTAGAGCGAGAGCAACAATTGTATCCCAAGACCTCCTCTGTAACTCTAAAAAAGGTAACCTGTAAAATATTTTAAGTTTTTACAGGTTACCTTTAGCGCCATTCCACGAGTGTGTGCAATTTTAAAGCGTGACGTGTTAGGTATCTATTTACTCGGCGTAACACTATCACAGTATACTAAAAAACTGGGCTGGCTTTAGTGTTTTGTTAATTCATAAAACAGTTTTTTGTTTTTTTAAAACACGTTTGTAAAATTGCTGCGTGCGCAAATACAGTGTGACAAAAAGTTGCAACAACCGTCATTTTATTCTCTAGGGTCTCTGCTAAAAAAACATACAGTATCTTACAAAAGTGAGTACACCCCTCACATTTTTGTAAATATTTTATTATATCTTTTCATGTAACAACACTAAAGAAATGACACTTTGCTACAATGTAAAGTAGTGAGTGTACAGCTTGTATAACAGTGTAAATTTGCTGTCCCATCAAAATAACTCAACACACAGCCATTGATGTCTAAACCGCTGGCAACAAAAGTGAGTACACCCCTAAGTGAAAATGTCCAAATTGGGCCCAATTAGCCATTTTCCCTCCCCGGTGTCATGTGACTCTTTAGTGTTACAAGGTCTCAGGTGTGAATGGGGAGCAGGTGTGTTAAATTTGGTGTTATCGCTCTCACTCTCTCATACTGGTCACTGAAAGTTCAACATGGCACTTCATGGCAAAGAACTCTCTGAGGATCTGAAAAAAAAATTGTTTCTCTACATAAAGATGGCCGAGGCTATAAGAAGATTGCCAAGACCCTGAAACTGAGCTGCAGCATGTTGGCCAAGACCATACAGAGGTTTAACAGGATAGGTTCCACTCAGAATAGACCTCGCCATGGTCGACCAAAGAAGTTGAGTGCACGTGCTCAGCGTCATATCCAGAGGTTGTCTTTGGGAAATAGACATATGAGTGCTGCCAGCGATGCTGCAGAGGTTGAAGGGGTGGGGGGTCAGCTTGTCAGTGCTCAGACCATACGCCGCACACTGCATTAAATTGATCTGCATGGCTGTCATCCCAGAAGGAAGCTTCTTCTAAAGATGATGCACAAGAAAGCCTGCAAACAGTTTGCTGACTAAGCAGACTAAGGACATGGATTACTGGAACCATGTCCTGTGGTCTGATGAGACCAAGATAAACTTATTTGGTTCAGATGGTGTTAAGCGTGTGTGGTGGCAACCATGTGAGGAGTACAAAGACAAGTGTGTCTTGCCTACAGTCAAGCATGGTTGTGGGAGTGTCATGATCTGGGGCTGCATGAGTGCTGCCGACACTGGGGAGCTACAGTTCATTGTGAGAACCATGAATGCCAACATGTACTGTGATATATTGAAGTAGAGCATGATCCCCTCCCTTCAGAGACTGAGCCGAAGGCAAGATTCCAACACGATAACGACCCCAAACATACCTCCAAGACGACCATTGCCTTGCTAAAGAAGCTGAGGGTAAAGGTGATGGACTGGCCAAACATGTCTCCAGACCTAAACCCTATTGAACATCTGTGGGGCATCCTCAAATGGAAGGTGGAGGAGCGCAAGGTCTCTAACATCCACCAGCTCCATGATGTCATCATGGAGGAGTGGAAGAGGAATCCAGTGGCAACCTGTGAAGCTCTGGTGAACTCCATGCCCAAGAGGGTTAAGGCAGTGCTGGAAAATAATGGTGGCCTCACAAAATATTTACATTTTACTTTTGTTGCCAGCGGTTTAGACATTGGCTGTGTGTTGAGTTATTTTGAGAGGACAGCAAATTTAGACTATTATACAAGCTGTACACTCACTACTTTACATTGTAGCAAATTGTAATTTCCTCAGTGTTGTCACATAAAAAGATATAATAAAATATTTACAAAAATGTGAGGGGTGTACTCATTTTTTAAGATACTGTATATAGTGGGGGTGCTGAGTAATTTTCTAGCAAAAAATTAAGATTTTTACATGTAGGAGCGGAGTGCCAGAATTGGCCCGGATGGCAAGTGGTTAAGGTTGTGTTTTTTAGGTTACACTGTGCAGTGCAGTTCCACATTACAACTAAAACTTATGGAAAGGGCACTGCTTGAGCCCTCTGCCAAAAAAACTTAAGAAATTGAAGCATTGTTCTTTTTTCTGGCTAATAGATCTGCAGTTCAAATACTGGTTATCAGCAGTCGGAATCATCATTTGAAAAGCATCATCATGAATTTGAATCAGCCTTCAAAACAAAATGCAAAGTGTCTGTGGTGCAAAAATTTGTTCAGCATAGCAAATGATGGGGTTGGTGATGTCCGTAGTCTTGCTGCATTTTACAAACACAAGTCTATTGCTGCACCTATGCAACCAAAGCTGGAATTATATTTGCTAAACAAAGCACAGATTCAGCAGTGTCAGCCCCTAAATGAAAAACTTGTTTAATCACTTCAATATAGGGCACTTATACCCCCTTCCTGCCAAGACCAATTTTCAGCTTTCAGTTCTCTCACACTTTGAATGACAATTGCTCAGTCATGCTACACTGTATAGTGTACCCAAATATTTTTTTTTGCATTTGTTTCACATAAAGAGAGCTTTCTTTTGGTGGTATTTAATCACCACTAGGTTTTTTATAATTTGCAATACAAGTAAAAAAAGAACAAAAATTTGGAGAAAAAAAAAACACTTTAGTTTATATTATAAAATTTTGCAAATAAGTACATTTCTTCATAAATTTAGGTCAAAATTTATAATACTACATATCTTTGATAAAAATAGCCCAAATTAGTGTATATTATTTAGTCTGTGTAAAAGTGTACCAGATGTACTGACGACCTCTCTCATTTCTTGAGACATGAACAAGCCAGGACAGTACAAATGCCCCCCAAATGACCCAAGGTATATTAGTAAGAGGCATGGTGAGTTTTTTTAAGTTTTAATTTTTTTCCCCACAATTCTTGGGGAAATGAAGACAAATATATATATATATATATATATATATATATATATATATATATATATATATATATATATATATATATTTTACAACAAAATGTCATATTAAATTATTTCACATACACAGCATATACATATTAGCAATTACACCCCATAATACATTCTACTACTCCTCCTGAGTATGGCAGTACCACATGTGTGAGACTTTTACAAAGCTTGGCCACATACAGAGGCCCAACATCCAAGTAGCACCTCCAGGCGTTCTAGGAGCATAAATTACACATATAATTTTATGACGACCTATAACACATTCGAAGGCCCTGGAGCAACAGGACAATGTAAACGCTCACAAAATGACCCCATTTTTTAAAGCCATAAAAGATTATTGGGAGAAACCACTAATGAGTGTCAAAGCTGGAAACCTATGCCACATCCCAATTAGAAAATTGCAAAGGGAGATGCCCCAGGGATTGTACGGGCATAGGAGATAGACCAGATACTCTAATGCCGCGCACACATGATCGGATTTTCCGACAAGAAATGTTCGCTGGGAGCTTGTTGTCGGAAATTCTGACTGTGTGTAGGCTCCATCGGATATTTTCTGTCAGAATTTCCGCCAAACAAAATTTGAAATCTGGATCTCAAATTTTCCCACAACAAAATCAGTTTTTGTAAATTCCGATCGTGTGTACACAATTCCGACGCACAAAGTTCCACACATGCTCTGAATCAATTACGAGACAGAAGCGCTCGGTCTGGAAAAACTAGCATTCGTAATGGAGATAGCACATTCGTCACGCTGCAAATTTGAAAATTTTTAAATGCAGCGCATTCTCTTCTTTATAATGCTAGAATAATGAAGTTGTTTTGCTGCTGTTATTCACACAGAGTTCTGACAACCTGATTTCTTTATTTCTTCTGATCTCATGAAAATATAAATATAAATATATATATATATATATATATATATATATATATATATATATATGTGTGTGTGTTTAGAATTTTTGTTAAGAGTGTTTTATTTATTTATTTTTTTATCCAGATCTCCTATTTTTTTTTCTAGTGATCTCCATAATTCTTTCTTTCGTTTTCTGTCAAGTTACCACAACACCATTATAATCTTGTATTTTTTAACCTCAAGGAGATTGGTTGGTGTTGGTGTCCCTTGTTATTTTGATATTGTATTTTTGAAATGTACCTGCCTACTCAGGGCCGTCTTTAATTTTGATTGGGCCCTGGGCAAACATTTTCTTGGGGCCCCCCCTCCATTCTGAGACATACAAAAAATAGCAGGTAGACTCAAAATCAGTTTACTGCAGCAGTTCACGCAGCGATTGCAATTGTTTGCCAGAGGTTACAGCCAATCATTACTGCTCAATGGCTGGTTTCTAGAGGTTACAACACATAATTTCTGCTTGCCGATTGGTTGCTAGAGGTTAATGTACATTATTAGCGCTCACTAATTGGTTGCTAGGGGTTACAGCACATCATTAGCACTTACTGATTGGTTGCTAGAGATTAAAGCAGATCACTACTGTTTGCTGTCTGGTTGCTAGAGGTTCATGCACATCATTACCTCTCACTGAGCAGTGGAGCAATCCCAAATAATTGAGCAAGTAAAGGGGCACAATAATACACATACTACAGGAGAGGTTCAGAGACAGCGGACATACTGCAGGAGACAATCAGAGACTGCAGACATACTGCAGGAGACAATCAGAGACTGCAGACATACTGCAGGAGACAATCAGAGACTGCAGACATACTGCAGGAGACAATCAGAGACTGCGGACATACTGCAGGAGATTACCAGAGACTGCGGACATACTGCAGGAGACAATCAGAGACTGCGGACATACTGCAGGAAACAATCAGAGACTGCAGACATACTGCAGGAAACAATCAGAGACTGCGTACATACTGCAGGAGACAATCAGAGACTGCGTACATACTGCAGGAGATAATCAGAGACTGCAGACATACTGCAGGAGACAATCGGAGACTGCGGACATACTGCAGGAGACAATCGGAGACTGCGGACATACTGCAGGAGACAATCGGAGACTGCGGACATACTGCAGGAGACAATCGGAGACTGCGGACATACTGCAGGAGACAATCAGAGACTGCGGACATACTGCAGGAGACAATCGGAGACTGCGGACATATTGCAGGAGACAATCGGAGACTGCGGACATACTGCAGGAGACAATCAGAGACTGCGTACATACTGCAGGAGACAATCAGAGACTGCGTACATACTGCAGGAGACAATCAGAGACTGCGTACATACTGCAGGAGACAATCAGAGACTGCGGACATACTGCAGGAAACAGAGACTGCGTACATACTGCAGGAGACAATCAGAGACTGCGGACATACTGCAGGAGACAATCAGAGACTGCGTACATACTGCAGGAGACATTTAGAGACTGCGGACATACTGCAGGAGACAATCAGAGACTGCGGACATACTGCAGGAGACAATCAGAGACTGCGTACATACTGCAGGAGACATTTAGAGACTGCGTACATACTGCAGGAGACAATCAGAGACTGCGGACATACTGCAGGAGACAATCAGAGACTGCGGACATACTGCAGGAGATTACCAGAGACTGCGGACATACTGCAGGAGATTACCAGAGACTGCGGACATACTGCAGGAAACAATCAGAGACTGCGTACATACTGCAGGAGACAATCAGAGACTGCGTACATACTGCAGGAGATAATCAGAGACTGCAGACATACTGCAGGAGACAATCGGAGACTGCGGACATACTGCAGGAGACAATCGGAGACTGCGGACATACTGCAGGAGACAATCGGAGACTGCGGACATACTGCAGGAGACAATCAGAGACTGCGGACATACTGCAGGAGACAATCAGAGACTGCGGACATACTGCAGGAGACAATCAGAGACTGCGGACATACTGCAGGAGACAATCAGAGACTGCGGACATACTGCAGGAGACAATCAGAGACTGCGGACATACTGCAGGAAACAGAGACTGCGTACATGCTGCAGGAGACAATCAGAGACTGCGGACATACTGCAGGAGACAATCAGAGACTGCGTACATACTGCAGGAGACATTTAGAGACTGCGGACATACTGCAGGAGACAATCAGAGACTGCGGACATACTGCAGGAGACAATCAGAGACTGCGGACATACTGCAGGAGACAATCAGAGACTGCGTACATACTGCAGGAGACAATCAGAGACTGCGGACATACTGCAGGAGACAATCAGAGACTGCGGACATACTGCAGGAAACAGAGACTGCGTACATACTGCAGGAGACAATCAGAGACTGCGGACATACTGCAGGAGACAATCAGAGACTGCGTACATACTGCAGGAGACATTTAGAGACTGCGGACATACTGCAGGAGACAATCAGAGACTGCGGACATACTGCAGGAGACAATCAGAGACTGCGGACATACTGCAGGAGACAATCAGAGACTGCGGACATACTGCAGGAGACAATCAGAGACTGCGTACATACTGCAGGAGACATTTAGAGACTGCGTACATACTGCAGGAGACAATCAGAGACTGCGGACATACTGCAGGAGACAATCAGAGACTGCGTACATACTGCAGGAGACAATCGGAGACTGCGTACATACTGCAGGAGACAATCTGAGACTGCGGACATACTGCAGGAGACAATCGGAGACTGCGTACATACTGCAGGAGACAATCTGAGACTGCGTACATACTGCAGGAGACAATCGGAGACTGCGTACATACTGCAGGAGACAATTGGAGACTGCGTACATACTGCAGGAGACAATCGGAGACTGCGGACATTCTGCAGGAGACAATCAGACATTATACAGGGGATGGTCAGAGAACTTGCAGCAATGCACAGCTTTACAGTTAAATAACACAGCTCAGGGTTTAAACATTCAGGCATTTTATGGTTGTAAGGACATACCTGGCCAGCCAAACTTACTACATACATTCAGGACTGTGGGCGGGGCTTCCACTCTCTGCTCTCACTAAAGCAGCTGGGAGCTCCACTGACGCTTTGTTGGGTGGGCCCTGGGCCCACATCATCCGTGAATGGTCGCCCCGATGACAGCTTTGCAGAGCGCACAGAGGACATGGGAGGATGTATTCCGCGCTAGCCAGCTGAGAGGGGCGGGGCCGGGAGCTCCACTGACGCTCTGACCCCGCCCACGTGCAGCCTGTGTACTGGGAATAGAGCGCCTGTAGTGAGAGCCAGTGATTGGAATGGGAGTGTCATTGGAGCTCCCGGCCCCGCCCCCGGACCTCTGTATTCACCAGCCAGTATAGAGGGGGCGGGGCCGGAAGCTCCACTGACACTCACACTCCGATCACTGGCTCTCACTACAGAAGCTCTTTTCCGAGTACACAGGCTGCACATGGGCGGGGTCAGAGCGTCAGTGGAGCTCCTGGCCCCGCCCCCTCTCAGCTGGCTAGCGAGGAATACATCCTCCCGTGTCCTCTGTGCGCTCTGCAAAGCTGTGATCGGGGCCCCAATTCACAGCTAGCGCGGGCCCCCCAACAAAGATTGGGCCCAGGGCAAGTGCCCCGTTTGCCCTGCGCTAAAGACGGCCCTGTGCCTACTCACAAACAAACTGTTCTTTTTGAAGTAAAACACATAGGCACATATTTGTGAAAAATAAATAGCCATTTATTATGGGTCATAACAAAAGAAAGAGTAAGGCAACGCTGGAGAAACTGGTGAAATTTGCGAAGCCTTTGTACCCCAGGGCAGACATCAATTATTTTACAGTCAAAATTGGTGGTCTGAGGAGTCCTTATAATAGTGAGTACAATCCGGTCCAGGAATACAAGAGATCAGGAACAGCAGCAGAAGACATATCTGTCCCCAGGCTGTGGTCTTACAACAGCCTGCATCTTTTGTCAGACCAGACTGAA
The DNA here is from genome assembly GCA_037952925.1 of Lithobates clamitans. Classification (NCBI taxonomy): domain Eukaryota; kingdom Metazoa; phylum Chordata; class Amphibia; order Anura; family Ranidae; genus Lithobates; species Lithobates clamitans. Next base: position 762,901 of record JBBGZY010000912.1, on the reverse strand, counting down.
CCCAGGCCATCACCCTCTTGTCTTTCTTCCACGCTTGCTTCCAGGCTGTGGCTCTGGTGTTGGAGTTGTGGCAGGAGGTGGAGGAGGAGGAGGAGGACCATGGTTGAACTCACAAACTTGGCTTTGGCTTGTGGGTTCGCCCCTCAACCCCTTATTTAGGGCTTGTAACATAACTTCCTCACATAAGAGGCATTGGCCCTCCTCCATTTCCTGCATTTTGCAGGCTGCCATGTAGGCATAGTCCTCTTGATTATTGGGGGGGTTCTGAGGGCCACAGTAGCCTTCCGAAATAGGCCAAGTGCTGCCTCCTCCAGGTTACTCCTTTTCCTGGGCCTTTTTTTTGGAAGGTGGAGGGGAGGGACCTGGGATTCGGGCAGGCTACTGGGCCCGGCCACCTCCTGGCTGCCACTTACCCCCGCCACCTCCTGGCATCCACTTTCCACGGCCTCCTCCTGGCTGAGACTTTACTGTGTATGAAAAAGGGACATAGTTTTAGTTTTTGGTTTATCAATCACACACAATTTTCAGCTCATGACTGTTGTAAATTGAATGTTAATAAATAGAAAAGACTATCATTCTGACCCCAGCATTTTTCATTCTTGTCCCAATCATTTGTGGCCACTACTGTCTATTGATATGTAAAACACTTTTTAAAATCTGAAATTATTGATCAATAATAACATCTAGTTAACATCATTAATTATCTGACTAGAAATATGTTGAACAATGCTATACCTGGCTCAAGCTGGGCTCCTCCACTTCTTCCTGGGTGGAAGGCCCAGGCTGGACATCGGAAGCCTCAGCTGGGGTGGAAGGAAGCGTTGAAGGAAGACTGGAGAGTGCTGGCCTGTGTTCAGTCTGGCCTGCCAGAAAATGCAGTCTGTCATAGTAAGAAAAGTTGTGTGACAGACCTAGCCGGGAGAGAGACTTTTGGAGGGGACTGAATGCTAGCCTCTTGCCGATCGATTGTGGGCCCTGGCATTTGGGGCAACAGTGCTCTTTGTGAGCTGTATGCCTGGGGACCCTTGAGGTGGTATTACTGTGGATTCGGGTCCTGGTCCCCCAGGACACACAGACTCTAGGGACCCTGGATTTGCCATATTAGGAATAGTGGTTGATTCATAATGCTTGGACAAATACTGTTAGGAGATGCTGATGTAAATTCCAGCCACCTGTCTGTCTGTTGCCTGCTAGAATGTGTATTGTAAATAAGTCTCTAGTATGGGATCTAAGAGTCATTAGATCCCCATTGTTGTTTGTGTTAATTAACTCTGCTATTGTGATAATGTTGATTGTGTTTTCTGAGCTACAAGACAGCCAGTCTGGACTAATGGTGATGTCTGAGTCATCTAGGCTGTCTAAAGGGATTAGTTAATTAGCCCATGTTAATTAGGTTTCTGGTCACAGGTATATGTTCAGAGTAATATGAGCCGGAGGTATGCACCTCCACTTTTAGTGTATAAAAGAGCCTGTATTTTTCAATAAAAGAGATTCCTGGTTGAACTTACATACAGCCTGCCTGGTGTTTGTTCTGAGCTATCACAACTGGATTTGAACGGCACATAGCTGTAGTTCTAATCCCGGAGCACCGGATGACTGAACCATCAGACGTTGCGATCTGCAATCTGATTCTATAGCAGCAGAGGAGTGTCGGGAGAGTGGAACCAAGAGAGCAGGGGCTCGTTACAAGTTGCGCTACATTAAATATTTCTTATGTAAGAAATAGTGTGAACCAATACCATACAGAAAACCAGGACACACCCGAATCAAGAGTGCATCCTGAGCATCCTAAACTCTTTCCGGTGATGTATACATAAATGATTTGTGAAATAAACAAAATAGCGCCAGCTGAAAAAAAAATCATGTGCACATCAATCAATAAATGAAAAAACAATGTCCATAAGACCATTAGTGTCCATATACAAATAAAATGAGCAGCGTTTTCTTTAGATGTAATAGAAAAAATATGTGAGTTATAATCCACAGCAGGTATCAAGGTCCAGATATTCAGCCTTAAAATGTCCACAAATGAAAGACAGCTTGATGTAAACTCTGTATGTGATAACCCTTACCGGAACCGGTGGACCCCCTAAAGAGTGGGGTCATACGAGCAGACAGATATAGCCCTCTGCGGGGACACTTGAATTCTCTGGTATCCTGAGTCCTTTGGTTGCCTTGAGCGGTCGGCGAGGATTTCACCAGATAGCAGTAAATGCTTAGCAGCTGGATGTCCCCAATCTGAAAAGAGAAGCACACTCGGGCTCCCAGCCAGGAGTGAGCAGACTTAAAGAGACTCCAGTCGTGTAGTAAGTTAAAATTCAAAATTTTAATGTTAACTAGATAAGCAAAAGCTCATAAGACAACATGTACAGAGGTAATGTACAGGGATATTACACAGAAAAATTGTATAAAGGTGCATGAATAGATAAAAAGCCAGCTAGCTAAAACAAACAATAAAAAGCACGCGTGTACCGGGTCACATGTGGCGTGATTGCGTCAGCACAATGCACAGCCCTACATGTTTCGCAATACCTTGCGTCTTCCTTGCGTCTTCCCCAGGAAGAAACATGTAGGGCTGTGCGTTGTGCTGATGCAATCACGCCACATGTGACCCGGTACACGGGTGATTTTTATTGTTTGTTTTAGCTAGCCGGCTTTTTATCTATTCATGCACCTTTATACAATTTTTCTGTGTAATAACCCTGTACATTACCTCTGTACATGTTGTCTTATGAGCTTTTGCTTATCTAGTTGACATTAAAATTTTGAATTTTAACTTACTACACGACTAGAGTCCCTTTCTGTTCTTACATAAGAAATATTTAATGTAGCGCAACTTTTCTTACATTGAAATTGATTAGCACCATTAGGTATTAGATGGTTTATTGTTGCTGCTTTTTTGCTGATTTTGCTTTCGTCTTAGCACGGCATTTACACTTTAACAGTCTGTCATAGTACCAGAGCCTGGGTACATGAATGTCATCTGCTTCAACTCCAGATCTCTTGGAATCCTGGACCTTCTTGCGCTCCCTATTATAAGTGCTCCTCATGCCACCAATTAGGGCCTTCAAATAGGGGATGTCTGCTGTGGGTATCTGCGGCTTCACTAATTTCAACACAAGACAAACCCTAATGTCGGGCTAAACTCTCCTAATCTTGTCCCAATATAGGCCTCAATCTATAAGCAGTATAGGCCACTGATGCACCAAGTTAAAATTGTACCTTCGTTCTAACGATCGGCTCTTCCGATATTCCTTCCTCCGCTCACAGATCTTATGTATGACACACGCGTGTTACGCCTTATATACACTGCGCATGCGTGAAACTCCGCCCGCCCGACGTTCTTTCTAGTCTATTCCCCGCCCCTTGTCTTTCGGCGCAGTGGAAGAGCACATGGCGAAGAAAATGCAAGTGCATGCAGAGGAGAGCAATGAGGAGGACAATGAAAGCCCGGAGCCACAAATGTCCCGATCTAGGAGATTTAAGGCCTCTAATATGTCCTTTGTAGAGATGGTGGACATCTTGAAGAGGGCTGGACCTTACCCAAACCCAAATGTTGAGAAAGGCCAAGACCATGACTAAAGTTGTGAATAGTCTGCAGAAGAATTTTGGGGTTTGGCGATCCAAGGATCAACTGAGGAAACGATGGTCAGACCTCAAATTGAGGGAGCACGATTAGTACATAAGAATCAAGAGTGCTGCAAAAAAGTATTTTGTCGTGTGATCCTGTTATTATTATTATTACGTTTGTGCTGCTCCATGTGCTTTTCTTTACTGTTGTACAGTTTAAAATGGCAAGTTTTAGTTTTGTGGGCACAGTAATCGTTCGTAGTAAACATCGTTCGTTCGCCCACTAATACAATGCTTTTGGCCGATCCAGGTTAACTACATTTGTTCAGGCCTATTTGTATTAAAAGAAGTTTGTTGTCTAGATGGGTTTGTAGCTAGAATGAAATGCAAACTTGATTCAGTGTAAGGAGAGGACACTCAGCAGCTGTTGACACATCTGGACGCAGGAGCACTAGTGTGGGACACCAGAACACCCTTTTTAGTGTCCCACAAAGGTGCTCCAGTGCATACTAGGGTTGTCTCCCTGGGGGAAAATGTACAAAAAAAGGTAAGTATTCCAGCTTTATAAAGAGAAAAAAATAATGCCTTCAGCTTGGAACTCTGCCAAAAAAGACAATTGTACGACGCTTCCAAGCAATGTTTCATATTGCTATTTCTCGCATCAAAGATCTGTGTGCTAAGTATACCTTTATTTTATTCACATAGGGGAGTAAAGGCTCAGGATGTCTGAGTTCACCAGGGACCCCAACCTCCTAAAGAAAAGGAAATCCCCACACCACAACCAGAGGATGTGGAGGAAGGAGAGGTTAATGAAGTGGGCAAAATAGTGACCACAACAGGTGAGTGTCTCAGACCACATCTTCAGGTAATAAATGGATGCCTGCATATTTATAATACATGGTGTGTTTTTTTATTTTAGGTGATGTGGATGTTGTGGAAGAAGAATCTCATTTCACAAGTGCAAGTGCACATGTCCTCATCAGGGAGATCATGGTGTGCAGTTGTGATTTACAGAAGATCAAGGAAGACATCAATGATGTGGAAAAAAGACTCAAAAACATCATTGATGTTTTAGGCAGAATCTAAAACACCCCAACATTCTTCTAGTTTGTTTGTAATTTTTGTATTTTCACACATTTTAAATATTTTTTTATAAAGCCAAGTTTTGAAGATGCACACAGTGGGGGTTGTTTACGAAAGGCAAATCCACTGTGCACTTGGAAGTGCAGTCGCTCTAAATCTAAGGGATAGATCTGAAATGAGTGGAAGCTTTGCTGATTTTATCATCCAATCATATGCAAGCTAAAATGTTGTTTTTTATTTTCCTTGCATGTCGCCCTCGGATCTACAGCAACTTTACTTGTCAACATGTGCTATCTGCCATCATGGGATATCAAGGTACGCATTTTGGGGGCGCAACTCCTTCCTCGCAACTAAAAGAGATGAGAGGTAGGGGTTGTACCCCCGAAACACGTCCGTTGATCCCCCATGATGGGAGCTAGCACATGATGATCTTAGGCATGGGATCAGAAGGGAAAACCCCATTTTGACTCTCAATCTGTGTGCATCTTCAAAATTTGGCTTTCACAGGGGTGACATCACCCTATCTGATGAAGGCAATATCAACACTGTTTGGACATACTAATGTCTGATATTGCCTTCACTTTGTCAAAGTTAAACTTTGTAAGTTCCTCAGTTGTGTATTGTTTTATGGTTTTAAACATGCCTGTTTTAACACAAAAAAGGCAATTTGTACTGTCAAAAACAAAAATGCTATTACTAAAATATGTTGGTTTGTTCAAAAACCCCTTTCTAACGCACATGTGAATGTGCACAGAATAAAAAGTTTTCTACTCAACAATGTGTGGCTTCTTCTTTCAATGCTCAAGATAATTTTTTGGACTAAGTTGGTGGGGGTTATTTACTAAAGGCAAATCCACTTTGCACTACAAGTGCACTTTCAGTGCAGTTTCAAGTGCAGTTTCATGTGCACTTTTTCAGTGCACTTGGAGTGCAAAGTGGATTTTCCTTTAGTAAATAACTCCCACAGTGCTTTATAATTTGCCACAATCAGGCCATTTTCGTGACTCACCAAAATTCATTCATGGTGCTGAAAATGATGAATATTTTTATCAGTAATGCATTACATACATTAATAATAAAAACAAGGTGTGTGTGTAGCAGACCCACAACATAATATTTTGCTGAGAAGGGATTGTCACCTCATGTATCAAATAAATTACTTTAGCACTATTGAAGAAAATGGCCAAAAAGAAAAACCAATTGGAGAACCTAGGAGACAGCTAAAAGAAACACAAGCAGTAAATCAAGGGAAATCTTATTTCAGTTTAACTAAAATAGTTATTTTTAAAATGTTTCTTAAACATTTTCTGGCATATCAATGGCCCCCTACCCGCAAAGTAATCTACATACTTCTGTCTTACTTCGTGGGTGCTTTGGGGGGGCAAGCCAGGATGGCCAGCTTCAGGAATTCTTCTTGAAGTCTGGCCTCAGGCCCAACTGAGGCAACATAGTTCATTTAATTTCTCCTTAAATAGTTGTGGAGAATGCAGCATGCAAGGATTATATGGTTAAGTTTATATTCCGCCATGTTGATTGCTGTAAAGAATAGGCGGAACCCGCTGGCCATTATCCCAAAAGCGTTCTCCGCCACTCTTCTGGCTCTGGCCAGCCGGTAGTTTAAAACCCTCTGGTCCAGGGTGAGGGTCCTCATGACTTCAAAACGGTCGGCTGGTTAGAACCAACTAACAGAAAACACTGAAAAACAGAAAGGCCTGAGAAGAGCGAGTTGAAAATCAGAAAAGAGCGGACAAGAACGCACTGAAAATCAAATACGTAATATAAAATACACACTGAAAAACAAAGGCGAACTGACTACATGCACTGAATACCATATACGAACCCACAAGCACAAACTGAAGAGCAGTAACTATCGGAAAAGCACGAGGCTGAAAAGTGCAAATTGTCTCTCACCAAACTTCTACTAACACGAGATTAGCAGAAGGAGCCCAAAGGGTGGCGCACTTGGTATTGAACTTCCCTTTTCTAGTGCCGTCGTACATATTGTACGTCACCGCGTTCTTGACGTTCGGAATTTCCAACAAGATTTGTGTGACCGTGTGTATGCAAGACAAGTTTGGGGCAACATCCGTCGGAAAAAAAACATGGATTTTGTTGTCAGAATGTGCGATCGTGTGTACGCAGCATTAAAGTGTTATACGGTAAAAAAGTACAAAATTTATTTAGATACACATAATAGTAGAGCTAGTGCACAAAAAAGAGCACCTAAAAACAATCTAATAGAACACAATCAATAAACAGCAAATAGTTCTTGAGACACACACATGATTTAAAACAAGATCAAATAGGGTGTGTAATTACAATATACCCGAGATGTTTCGGAAAATTTGGTATGGTACTTAATTCCTTCTTCAAGGGCTGAATTGAAGTATGCTGTTTATTTCTAATAACAAAAGAAAACAACAAATAACAATACATAGTACACAGTAAATATACATATATAACACGGCAGTTTTTTACAGCATGGCTTATGCCGCGTACACACGGTCGGACTTTTCGTTTACAAAAGTCCGACAGCCTGTCCGACAGACTTTCGACAGACTTTTGTTGGACTTTTGGCGGACTTGCGGCAGACTTTCTTACGAGCGGACTTGCCTACATACGATCACACAAAAGTCCGACGGATTCGTACGTGATGACGTACACCGTACTAAAATAAGGAAGTTGATAGTCAGTAGCCAATAGTTGCCCTAGCGTGGATTTTTGCCCGTCGGACTAGCACACAGACGAGCGGATTTCTGGGTCCGGCGTAGTTACGACGTAAAGATTTGAAGCATGTTTCAAATCTAAAGTCTGTCAGATTTGAGGCTGGAAAAGTCCGCTGAAAGTCCGGGGAAGCCCACACACGATCGGATTGTCAGCCAGCTTTAGTCCGTCGGCGTCCGTCTGACTTTTGTAGATGAAAAGTCCGGCCGTGTGTACGCGGCATTACATTGGCAATTAATGGAGATAGGTGGTACTCACATAGTTCATGTCTTTTTACACATCAGAATGCATATGGAAATGGGGCTTTCGCCTTCATGTCTTGCTTAGTCGCACAATCTAAGAGCTCTAGGGGTTCACCAGTGGGGACTATATATATATAAAAGCCTCGCAGAAATTTAGTAATTCGTGAATCCACATAAAGGAGCAACATAGGTAGAATATCTGAATAATTGGGGACAGCAGCGTTCGACCAAAGAGTTGGGAGACAAAAATCTAGCACAAAAAGAAATGGTACAGCAATCAGTAAAATGGCAGAATAAGACCAGAAAAAAATTGAGAACTACAGTGGGGACAGAAAGTATTCAGACCCCCTTAAATTTTTCACTCTTTGTTATATTGCAGCCATTTGCTAAAATCATTTAAGTAATTTTTTCCCATTAATGTACACACAGCACCCCGTATTGACAGAAAAACACAGAACTGTTGACATTTTTGCAGATTTATTAAAAAAAAAAAACTGAAATATCACATGGTCCTAAGGCCACTTTCACACTGGGGCTGGAGTGGCGTCGGCGGTAAAGCGCCGCTATTATTAGCAGTGCTTTACCGTCGGTATTCGGCCGCTAGCGGGGAGGTTAAAAACCACCGCAAAGAGCCTCTACAGAGGTGCTTTGCCGGCGGTATAGTCGCGCTGTCCCAATGATTTCAATGGGCAGGAGCAGTGAAGGAGCGGTGTTTACACCGCTCCTTCACCGCTCCGAAGATGCTGCTAGCAGGACTTTTTTTACCATCCTGCTAGCGCACCGCTCCAGTGTGAAAGCCCTCAGGGACAGAGACAGCAGAGACTGTTTTGGGTCGGTTTGCAGGCGCTATTTTTAGCGCAATAGCACCTGCAAACCACCCCAGAAAGGGGCCTAAGTATTCAGACCCTTTGCTGTGACACTCATATATTTAATTTAGGTGCTGTCCATTTCTTCTGATCATCCTTGAGATGGTTCTACACCTTCATTTGAGTCCAGCTGTGTTTGATTATACTTGATTAGGAAAGCCACACACCTGTCTATATAAGACTTTACAGCTCACAGTGCATGTCAGAGCAAATTAGAATCATGAGGTCAAAGGAACTGCCTGAAGAGCTCAGAGACAGAATTGTGGCAAGGCACAGATCTGGCCATGGTTACCAAAATTTTTTTGCTGCACTTAAGGTTCCTAAGAGCACAGCGGCCTCCATAATCCTTAAATGGAAGACGTTTGGGACAACCAGAACCCTTCCTAGAGCTGGCTGTCTGGCCAAACTGAGCTGTCGGGGGAGAAGAGCCTTGGTGAGAGAGGTAAAGAAGAACCCAAAGATCACTGTTTCTGAGTGCCAGTGATGCAATCAGGAGATGGGAGAAAGTTGTAAAAAGTCAATCATCACTGCAGCCCTCCACCAGTTGGGGGTTTATGGCAGTGTGGCCCGACGGAAGCCTCTCCTCAGTGCAAGACACATGAAAGCCCGCATGGAGTTTGCTAAAAAAACACCTGAAGGACTCCAAGATGGTGAGAAATAAGATTCTCTGGTCTAATGAGACCAAGATAGAACCTTTTGGCCTTAATTCTAAGCGGTATGTGTGGAGAAAAATAGGCACTGCTCATCACCTGTCCAATACAGTCCCAACAGTGAAGCATGGTGGTGGCAGCATCATGCTGTGGGGGTGTTTTTCAGCTGCAGGGACAGGACGACTGGTTGCAATCGAGGGAAAGATGAATGCGGCCAAGTACAGGGATATCCTGGACGAAAACCTTCTCCAGAGTGCTCAGGACCTCAGACTGGGCCGAAGAATTACCTTCCAACAACACAATGACCCTAAGCAACAGCTAAAATAACGAAGGAGTGGCTTCACAACAACTCCGTGACTGTTCTTGAATGGCCCAGCCAGAGCCCTGACTTAAACCCAATTGAGCATCTCTGGAGAGACCATGTGATATTTCAGTTTTTCTTTTTTAATAAATGTGCAAAAATGTCAACAATTCTGTGTTTTTCTGTCAATATGGAGTGCTGTGTGTACATTAATGAGGAAAAGAAATGAACTTAAATGATTTTAGCAAATGGCTGCAATATAACAAAGACTGAAAAATTTAAGGGGGTCTGAATACTTTCTGTCCCCACTGTATGTCCTTGAGTCAGCAAATTATGCCAAGACAGACATGCAGGTGCATCACTAGTAAACAACATAGTCCATAGTAAAGCAAAAAGGACGAGGGATATATGATCCATTGGTTTTCACCTGTCTAGGTCGTCTGCATAGATTGCAATGGTGTGGGGGCGCATCTCAATTTTTTCTGGTCTTATTCTGCCATTTTACTGATTGCTGTACCCTTTCTTTTTGTGCTAGATTTTTGTCTCCCAAATTTTTGGTCGATCCTTGTGAGCGTTGGTGTGCTGTATGGTGACGTGAACGCTGCTGTCCCCAATTATACAGATATTCTACCTATATTGCTCCTTTGTGTGGATTCACGAATTACTAAATTTCTGCAATTTTTTTGTATATAGTCACCACTGGTGAACCCCTAGAGCTCTTAGATTGTGCGACTAAGCAAGACATAAAGGTGAAAGCCCCGCTTCCATATGCATTCTGATGAGTAAAAAGACACAAAGTATGTGAGTACCACCTATCTCCATTGATTGCCAATGTAAGCCATGCTGTAAAAGAAACTGCTGTGTTTTATATGTATATTTACTGTGTACTATGTATTGTTATTTATTGTTTTCTTTTGTTATTAGAAAAAATACAGCATACCTCCAATAGTACAACTCTTTGGTGTTATGTCCCCCCGATTGGGACCTCTCGCTTCAGACCCTGCTCTTTCCTTGCTCAGAGGATCGAGTGGAGTTGTCATGAAGATCCTGCCAATAATCAGCGTTCCAGACGCAGGGGGACACGGCCGCGGGTTCCACTGCGCATGCGCACGCGTTCACTGGTGCTGTCACGCACGGGCACGCGCGCACTCCCGCTAGTGCCAGGCGGGCTATTTAAACCGGCCTGTCACACTCCATCCCCGCTGTCTGCTCTACAGCGTTCCGTGTGCCTTAACCTGATCTGACCTGTGTACTCTGCTATCTGACCCGGCTTCCTGTTAGACCATCCTGCTATCCGCCTGCACCAGACCCTCTTGGCTTGCCTGACCATGCCTCTGTGTTGTCCCTGGTACCTCTGCTGATCGACCAATACCGACCTCTGGCTTGTTTGACCACCCCTCAGTCTGATACCTGTATCCAGCATTCTAGTCTACTACCTGCTGCCTTGTTCCTGGTTCCAATCCAGCGTTCCAGTCTACTACCTGCTGCCTTGTTCCTGGTTCCAGTCCAGCGTTCCAGTCTACTACCTGCTTCCTTGTTCCTGGTTCCAGTCCAGCGTTCCAGTCTACTACCTGCTGCCTTGTTCCTGGTTCCAGTCCAGCGTTCCAGTCTACTACCTGCTGCCTTGCTCCTGGTTCCAGTCCAGCGTTCCAGGCTACTACCTGCTGCCTGTTCCGGGTTCCAGTCCAGCGTTCCAGGCTACTACCTGCTGTTTGTTCCAGGTTCCAGTCCAGCGTTCCAGGCTACTACCTGCTGCTTGTTCCTGGTTCCAGTCCTACTTACTTACCTGCTTACTTACCTGCTTCCTTATCTGCTGTGGCTCCGGGTCCTCCCTGCGATCCAGCGTCCTCTTCAGCTTCTGGACACAGAGGGTGTCACCACTCCTGCACTTCCGGTGACTGTCGATCCTGCCAGGCACCCATACCACTCCTCACTCCTGGCCTTCTGTCTCCATTCCAGAGGAACAGGAGTGGGAGCTGTAAGGGAGGTCCTTCTCTGCACTTCAGGCTCACAATCTACCAGGTACGTGACAGGAGTTCACAGACCGGTGGTGTTTTTGCACTCAGAAATCTGGTATTATGTTGTTTTTGTGTTATGACAGTTTCTTATTTTCTAGGTTTTTATCTTGCTTTTATGTTTTTTCAGCAGTCCTTGATTTCTGGATCAACAAAAATGTAGATTGTTTTTGAATAGTGAAACTGGATAGAGATGCTAACATCCGTTACAACTAAGATTCATTAATAAATGCATGTCCCACTCCACGTTCATTCCGAACGGAGAGTGGGACTGCAGCTCATAGATCCAGAATGTCTCTAGACGGGAGACACCTCTACTCATGGTGCCTCCCCTCCGAGGTGGAATATATTTATCAATGGCAATAAATTGTGATCCCTTAGGGTCACTATTCTAAAACTCTTTATAGTGTCTAGGTACACTATGTTTTGAATCCCTGCCCTTAATTAAGGCAATATGTTCTCCAACTCTTGTGGAGAACATCCTAATTGTATGGCCGACATATTGATTGCCACAGGGGCAGGTGATCAAATATACCACATATTTAGTGCCACATGTACAGAAGTGTTTGATGGTATACTTCTTTTTCGTAACAGTAGATGTAAATTCAACTACCTTCTTCCCAATGAGTTGTGGTGACACACAAACGCATTTTTGCAAGGGAAGAAGCCAGTCAAAAGGTGAAAGGAGCGTCTAACCGGTGGATTGATAACATTAGGTGCTATACGACCTTCTAAAGATGGTGCTCCCCTAAATATGACCTTGGCTTGTTCAGGTAATACAGTATTGAGAATATTATCCTGTTTAAGGACATACCAGTGTCTCTTCATAATTGTTTTATTTGTTTGTGAACTAAGTCAACATAGCCCATTTGAAATTCTCATCTGGTTCTCGTTTGGGTTTAAACGCAAGTAGTGACACCCTGTCAGTATTAATAGCTCTTTCTAGCTCTGAATCTATGGTTTTGCTGTCATATGCCTTATCAAGAAACCTTTGTTTAAGGACCCCTGCGTGTATTATAAATGTATCCGTACAGTTCCTATGAAGTCTTAAAAACTGACTACGCAGAACGGAACTCAACCAGGACTTATGGTGACAGCTATCTGTGGGGATGAAGCCATTTGCGGTCCGTTGGTTTAAAATAGGTTTGGAATTTAACCGCTTGCCGACCGGCGCATGCCGATGTACTTAGGCAGAGTGGCACGGCTGGGCAAATGGGCGTACCTGTACGTCCATTTGAATTTCCCGCCATGCCCGTGCGTGCGCGCCGCCGGCGGCGCGCACGCGCGCCGGCCGGGAGCTCCGTGAGTCGGGTCGCGGGTCCCGCGGACTCGATCGCCGCGGGGAGACCCGCGATCGCCTCACGGAGCGGATGAACGGGGAGATGCCGTTGTAAACAGCATCTCCCCGTTCTGCCTAGTGACAAGTGTCACTCGATCTCTGCTCCCTGTCATCGGAGCAGAGATCAGTGACGTCAGCCACACAGCCCATCCCCCTACAGTTAGTAATCACTCCCTAGGATACACTTAACCCCTCCCCGCCCCCTAGTGGTTAACCCCTTCACTGCCAGTGTCATTTACACAGTAATCAGTGCATTTTTAATCGCACTGATCGCTGTATAAATGACAATGGTCCCAAAAATGTGTCAAAAATGTCCGACATGTCCGCCATAACGTCGCAGTCACAATAAAAATCGCTGATCGCCGCCATTACTAGTAAAAAAAAAATTATTAATAAAAATGCCATAAAACTATCCCCTATTTAGTAAACGCTATAACGTTTGCGCAAACCAATTAATAAACGCTTATTGCGATTTTTTTTTACCAAAAATATGTAGAAGAATACGATCGGCCTAAACTGAAGAAAAAAATTTTTTTTTTATATATTTTTAGGGGATATTTATTATAGCAAAATGTAAAAAATAATGCGTTTTTTTCAAAATTGTCGCTTTTATTTTGTTTATAGCGCAAAAAATAAAAATCGCAGAGGCGATCAAATACCACCAAAAGAAAGCTCTATTAGTGGGAAAAAAAGGACGTCAATTTTGTTTGGGAGCCACGTCGCATGACCGCGCAATTGTCAGTTAAAGCGACGCAGTGCCGAATCGCAAAAAACGCTCTGGTCAGGAAGGGGGTAAATCCTTCCGGGGCTGAAGTGGTTAAACCGTTTGTCTACAGTCTCTATTTCCAAGTCTAAAAAATGGATTTTGGTTTCACTCGCCTCGTATGACAAGGAGATACCCCTATCATTTAGATTGAGATAATCAAAGAATTGTTTTAGAGAGTCTGGGGTAGACATTCGTCCGAATGCATTTTCGTCTGAATTTCAGGTATTTTCGTTATCGTTTTAACAAACGATAACGAAAGTGCAGAATACAAAAACCGAAAGATCCGATATAAACAAATGTTTTATTTTCGTTTTCGTTGCGACATCAGTTCGATATAGATAGGAGATTTGACATGATGCTGAAAATAACAATCTGTGTCTATCGAACCTGTGGTCGAATGTGCCTAAGCTTAACTCTATTAGTCCAAGATTATTCTACATAGAGAGAAAAGATTTGACATAGAGAGAAAAGATTCAACATAGAGAGAAAAGATTGCTGCTGGAATTGGGTGGGGGAAGTAAAATAAAAATAATGATGATGATGAATGTTATTGGATGATTGTAACCAAAGAGGAGTCGCAGTAAAATAGCTAGAACTAAGTACACACGTACAGCCAACTTACTTTCACTTACGATTTGCTAGCAGAGAGAGACACACACACTGAATCATTTCAGAAGACAGTCAATCTTAGCTGGTCCGTTTGTCAGAGAACCTGAATTATTTAGCAATGAAGCATAAGCACAGCAGCAGAGCAATAGTGAAGCAAGCTACAGTTCAACTTAACTTTTTCATAATAATCTGCTGCTATTGTGTTAGTGTTGTGAACTTGATAGTGATACTAGTGTCGCTAGTGTTGTGATAGCCTCAGAGGCTGCCCGTGTTGTGGGGGGGATTAATTATTATAGATTCTATATTATAATGCCATATCAATATCTGACACAACGTCGGATGCCGCGCCTGCCATTGCACTTGGGGATTGAGAAACAAATGTGAAAGTTGGCTGACTGTTGGGGTAGAGTAGACCATTCAACATGAATGATGAAGATTCGACAAAGCAACGAAAAACATACAAACGTCGAATCTTTGGCTTATGGTGTCTATCGAAAGTTCTAAGAAGATTCGACGGAGCAGCTAAACTGTACGACGCTGCAATCGTACATTTCCGGTCAAATGCATCCACCCATAGGCTATAGAAAAATTCTAATGTTGGTTGACTAGTAAAATAATACATATATTTATTACTAGTCATACAACATTAAAATTCTGTGTAAAGAAAGAAACTCCTGCGCTGTCTGGCACAAAATAAAATGAAAACTAAGGGGACACTGCAGCAAACACCTGTGGCTCTGATCCTAACAGAAACAAGAAATATGGTGAATGGTGATGGTGTTCGCGCTGTGAGGGGGAGGGGATATCCCCTGATGAAGTCACGTGATAATACGCGTCGGGATTGGAGCACTGGGTACGCACACAGTCTGACAGTAGGAGACGAGCTCGCCACTCGTGGATGTTTTTACCTGTTACAGCGTCTTTATGTGAGTTTATTTTTTAATATTTTAATAAATTTGTTTACTATTGTACTGGATTACGCTATATGCATATTCTTTTATACGCCATACCAACCCTTATTGAGCCCATCTGACAAGCGCTGGGAGCAGGAGCCGAATGAGGTTGCCACACTGAGGACATACGAACTCGGCGTTCGTTGGATTGATGCCTACGCTCTTTTCCACCTATGTGAGTGTGCATTGCTCGTCCCGTTCCTGTCCCAAGTTAGCCTGTGCGGTATCACGCTATATACATCCTTGTGTTTTCTCTCGCATGGCCTTCTATATCCATCTGTGAGTCTTCAAACAATATACAAGATACCATCTTATCGATTCCACCATACCATCATCTTCACCTGTGGTCTGCGTTTATACTATACACCTTACAGCTGTGAGGTGAGCTGCTTGCAGACACGGAGGTGATACCACTGAAGACTGCATTTTATACACGTTCCTTTGGTGGTGGAAGTGTTTTTTCCTTTTCTATATATATATATTTTTTGGGGGACTTCTAGCTCATGTTGATGGATACATGACACACCCATTCACTAGCATTTGGACTGCCACTATTCTATTCACTGTGATTTGGTTCATTTTATTGTATTGCACCTATCATTGTTTTACTTTATTTATCATATGTATTATGTAATACCACTGTGTATGTGTTTTTAGTTCACTAATATACATTACTTGATCTACTTTTTCCCCCTCCCCCTCACAGCGTGAACACCATCACCTTTCACAACATTAGAATTCTACTACAGTTAGCTTGTAGGCGGAAAATTAGACCGGAAATGTACACGTACAGTTTAGCTGCTCCGTCGAATCTTCTTTGAACATTCGACAGACACCATAAACCTTCAATGACAGATTCGACCTTAATTTGGAATTTTGGACGAATGCAATTTTTAACAAAAAACGAAATAAATAAAAATGAATTTTGGAAGTAATTAAATAATATTTAATAATATTTTTCGGACGAAAACGAAATTCCGAAACAAAATATTTCAGTGTGCACATGTCTAGTCTGGGGTGCCACTCCATAGGAGGAGGATGTCGTCAATATATCTAGCCCACAGAACCAAAGGTGAAGCTCTGTGGGCATAGACGACATCCTCCTCCCACTTGGCCATAAATAGGTTTGCAAGACTTGGAGCGAACTTGGCTCCCATTGCTACCCCTCTTTGTTGGAGCTAGTAGCGTTGGTTGAACCAAAAGTAGTTATGTTTGGTTGCGAATTCCAAAAGTTCAATGAGATATGTGCATTGAAAAGGGGCTAGGGATTGCTCACGATCCAAAAAATGACGAACAGCCTCTATGCCCCTTTCATGTGGTATACACGTGTATAAAGATTCCACATCTGCAGTGGCCATGATAAAACCTTCTTGTATCTCAATACTCTCTAAAAGTCTGATAGTGGAACCAGTGTCTTTAAGATACGATGGTGTCTGTCTGACCAGGGGCTGTAAATAAAAATCTATATATTGGCCTATACGTGATGTGACTGAATTAATACCGCTCACGATGGGCCGTCCAGGAGTGTGTACTGGGTCCTTATGAATTTTAGGTAGATAATAAATGGTAGGGATTCCAGGCACTGTAGGAATTAAAAACGCTGCCAGATTGGGTCTAACAATCCCCCTGCACGTTTGGGAGACACTCGTCCATCATCGCCTATGCACTATTACCATAGACTTTTGGTTTTTTCACAAATATTTCACATATTTTGATATGGACTTATATATATAATTTTGGATTCTTTTCACTTATTATTTGAAGTGTTGAATGCATATAAGTGTTACTGCTTTGTTCATCAGTCACTGTCACATTTGCTTACTTGGTACACTAAGGCTCATACTGAGTAGTTTTTCTGAGGCTACTAATTCCTTATATTGTTTTGACATTTTTATTTATCACATATATTTACGGAGCTTATAGCGCTACACTTTTGAATTTTCAGTTTTTAAGACTTCGTAGGAACTGCACGGATACGGATACCTTTACAATACACGCAGGGGTCCTTAAACAAAGATTTCTTGATAAGGGATATGACAGCAAAACCATAGATTCAGAGCTAGAAAGAGCTATTAATACTGACAGGGGGTCACTACTTGCGTTTAAACCCAAACGAGAACCAGGTGAGAATTTCAAATGGGCTATGTTGACTTCGTTCACAAACAAATTAAAACAATTACTGTATGAAGAGACACTGGGATGTCCTTAGACAGGATAATATTCTCAATACTGTATTACCTGAACAAGCCAAGGTCATATTTAGGGGAGCACCATCTTTACAAGGTCGTATAGCACCTAATGTTATCAATTCACCGGTTAGACCCTCCTTCTTTCACCATTTGACTGGCTTCTTCCCTTGCAAAAAACGCATTGTGTGTCAACACAACTCATTGGGAAGACGTAAGGTAGTTGAATTTATATCTACTGTTACGAAAAAGAAGTATACCATCAAACACTTCTGTACATGTGGCACTAAATATGTGGTATATTTGATCACCTGCCCTTGTGGCAAGCAATATGTTGGAGAACATATTGCCTTAATTAAGGGCAGGTATTCAAAACATAGTGTACCTAGACACTATAAAGAGTTTCATAATAGTGACCCTAAGGGATCACAATATTGCCATTGATAAATATATTCCACCTTGGAGGGGAGGCACCATGACTAGAGGTGTCTGCCATCTAGAGACATTCTGGATCTATGAGCTGCAGTCCCACTCTCCGTTCGGAATGAACGTTGAGTGGAACATTAATGCGTTTATTAATTAATCTTAGTTGTACCGGATGTTAGCATCTCTATCCAGTTTCACTATTCAAAAACAACCCAAATTTTTTAGGTGTATGTAACATAGATGATAACATAATGCATATGTATTGTGTTCACCTATGAGCATTGTTATTGCCACAGGGGCCCCTTTAAGAGAATCCATCTTGGATATCTGTGTACACAATTTTTTATTTTTTATTTTATTTTTATTTTATTTCATTTTCATTTTTCATTTTATTTCATTTTTATTTTTATTATCCACCTGTAATGGGGGCGTCCTCTTGTAAATATGTACTATTTAGTATCATTTGGTTACACAGATGAATATTGGTTTTAGATTATTTTTGGATATTGCCTTTTTTTTTGGTCCTTTTTATTAGGAAGATTGATTATGTCGTGTCCTCACTAATATTTTTTAATACATTTAATTTTCAGTTTTATTTATCTTGGTTTAATTTTAGTTAATTCCCCAAAATATTGATATTTTTCATACAGGGGCTCGTTTTACTTACATGTGACAATATCGTGAAGCCTGATATGTGTTTTACGTTTTATTTTCCACCCATTTTATACATCCAGCTTATGAGATGTGTGATGACTAGGTGTCACACCCATATGTGTATTCTCATGTCTATCTATTGGAAATAGTCACACATTGCCTAATAAGGACGTTGGTTTGTTTACACTCTGACGAGGCGCCACGCCTATATTTTCGTCACTAGGTTTATTTGAGTGGATGTTTGTACGCTGCTCATTGTGAACGTCATTTGACGTGATGTGCGGCGCTCAATCCTAACGTCATTTGGATTTTGGAACACACGTCCCGTTACCATACCGAGTCGCCTGTCCGCCATGCACGTTGTGCAATGTGAACGTCAGGTTTATTTACACTTTGCCTTTGGAACGCATGTCTCGCTTCTATACTGAGTTGTGTAAAGCATGCCGGTCCACCATTTTGGGTGAACCGGAAGTGCACAATAAAATTGATGGTGTCACAGCACAAGCTGGATTCTCATTATTGGAGTTATATTTTCTTTATAAGTAAGTTTGGCTGCAGTGGAGGGACACCCCAGATGAAGTCTAATGAGATGAAACGCGTCGGGAAGGACTCCACTGCCGCCATTATTTTATGCAAGCGCTTGAATATCACTTTTCAAATGTAAGTGTTTTACTTATTAAAATTTTAACAGTTTATACAGAATTATGCTATGTGGCCCTTTTTTTTCATGCCCTTATCTAACTAACCAACATACATACCTGATGTGCAACCACCCCCGTATGGAGATCAACTTTCTGTAAAGTTTTGGGACGCCCTAGGTTCCAACCGCAGAAGATCCCCAAGATTCCATTCTGGTTGCCGGTTTATGATATAAGCTTGTTTGACTCATAGAACGTATGTTCTTTTGAGTTCAAACTATCTGGTAAGCCTACATCTGCTTTGGTGGGAGCTTTATTGCACCAGTGTTTTCAGTTTTTATCCATTCTATTTTTATGTCAATGTGATGAATAGGATCTTCACTTTCTTCACTACACATTGTGGACTTTTCAGAATATTTCACTGACTTTTTCTATGACTTTTTTGCATTTAATGTTTTCAATTCATAAGGCACATGTTATATGTGGCAATAATGTGATTTTTTGTTTATCTTAATAGTTATTATGGTCTGTATACTTTATTTGACTCATTGATATTTTGCAATTTACTTTCTATGGTTAATAGTTGGTGATGGCCAACCCAAATATTTAAGCGCTACACTTATGCACTTTTGGTGCTTGAGTGAGAACATCTTATATGACTTAGTAGCACAGAAGCGGGTTTCTGACATTATATCCCTGTACTCGACAGATGATGTAGGAATGGCCCTTTATATGGGAAGGACACAAAGCAGTGGTTCGAGGGGAGCTCATCTCCCAGGGTTCCAGATTGAAGAAGGCCCGAGAGGGAGAATTGCAATCGCTTCTGCTGAAGATTCGCTCAGCAGAGCTTTTGCACATGCGGCGCACTACTCCAGAGTTGGCGGCAGAGCTTCAATCTCTTCGTCAAGAGCTAGCCAGCCTCCATGACACTCAAATTGGGCCCAATTACGCCATGTTTCTCATAAATATAATGAATTAGGCAAAGAGTGCTGAAGACTGCTCGCTAGATCCCTTAGAGGACAACTCGCCTTTGGTCATGTCCATAAGCTCCAAATCGCAGCGGGACACCCAGTGGTACACTCATCGCAATAGCGGATACCTTTAGGGACTTTTACGCCAGGCTTTACCACCTCTCTGATACCCTCCCTGGCTCCACAGAGAGTCAGAAGACTGAAAGTATCTTGCAATACCCAGAGGACGCTCAGCTCCCTCAGATCTTCACCCAAACCAAAAATCAGATGCCCCCATTTCCCTAACCGAACTTGCGGCGGTTATTAAAGACCTCCCGAAGAGGAAGAGTCTGGGGCCAGACGGTTTTACAAATGCTTACTATTGTAAGTTTCACTCGCTCTTGTCAAGCCACATGTGTACCTATTTTAACGCGTTGGAGTCGGATTTAGCTGCACCTAAAGAGTCCCTGTTGGCCCACATTATGGTCATCCCTAAGGAGGGAAAGGACCATACCATTCTCGGTAATTATAGGCTGAGCTCGATCCTTAACACGGACATTAAAATATTGGCACGAATTTTGGCTAACCGTCTCAAACCTATCTTACTGACAATAGTCCATCCTGATCAAGCAGGGTTTATTGATGGAAGGAAAGCAAGAGTCAGTTCTAACCGGGTGATCCAACCAATTCATTGGTCTGAAATCCACCCTAACTCCTGCTTTCCACTGATGCCAAAAAGGCGTTTGACAGGGTGGATTGGACTTGCCTTCGGATGGTCTTGAGTTCCAACATGCTTTCTTGGATAGCATTGCTTTAGAGCTCCTTGGAAGCTAGTGTTAAGGTAAATGGTATCCGAAAGGACCTGTTCCCTATCTGTAATGGGACAAGACAGGGGTACCCTCTGTCCCCTCTCATATTTGCTCTCACCCTTGAGCCACTGCTTAATAAAATATGCCTTAATCCGGACATTAAAGGGTTTAATGTGGGACCGGCGGAACATAAATTGTCCGCCTACGCAGATGACGTTCTGTTTTATGTGTCTGACCCCTTGCTTTCTCTCCCTAAAATGGCGGAACTGCAGGTTTTCAACTCACGCTCAAACTTTAAGATTAATTATAATAAATCAGAAATGTTGCCTTTAATTATGCCATTGAGCACACTCGCAGTTGCAAGCCTCGTTCTCCTTCACCTGGTGCCGCACGTCCCTAAAGTACCTAGGTGTTGAGGCTTCCAGCTCACTGCAACCAGCTATACACAAGCAGCTATGCCCTGCTGCTGCATCGAAACTATAATTTTAGTAGTGGGACTTTTGAAGCACAGTATTTTAGTAACAAATATAACATATTTAATCTCCTTAAAATTAGACATATAATAACAGACTTATAATAAAATGCAATTATAAAACAATCAATTCCAACCACTGCAGTGATTTATACAACATAGTCTTTCCGCTCAACGCATTTCTTGGGCATGGTCCTCTTCATCAGGAGCCAACAGACTTTTGTTGCTGCCATCTAAATAGAATGACAAGATTTGTTTTAAATAAATAATCAGTAGAACATAGTTTCACATATCATGCCATGACTATTCCCCCAGGGGACTGTGGCATGTACCCAGGTATTTCCCTCATGGTTCAACTATATATAGCATAGGGGTCCCAAGTTAAGCCCTCTCCCCCTTCTCTTTATCCAACCTCCAATATGATTTATCCATTTATCTGTTTACTGATTTTAATAAGCCTAAAGGCTTTAGCATTATTTATTTGTTTACATTGCATTAACTGTAGAAAAATAACATGGAGACTGTTTAGATTGTCAAAGAGACCGCCCACTGTAGGTATGTATCTTAATCCCAACAAATTAGATTAATAAAGAATAAATGAATAAGCATTACATTTACAGTATTTGAGTTGTTTGGCAGATTTTCTAAAAATATTTAACAATGCAAGGTGCTACTTTCCTGTATATAAGAGAAGAGGGCCGTTATATTGACTCTCTCTCTCACCTACACATGTTGTGCCCCGCTGCTCTCCACCATTAGAGCGGAGTTGGGATTGCACAACTTTCTCTTGGATGGGCCGAGTCATTGTCTTGAAAATGAATCTGTTGTCCCATATTATTTTTTACTTGCAAATGGTGCCTATCTCTCTACCCAGGTCTTCCTTTTCCACCCTCAACAGTCTGTTTTCAAAATATATCTGGAATGGGAAAATCCCTCGTTTAGCCCTTTGCACCCTAAACAGGTGAAAGGTATAGGCGTACCCACTCTTCGTAAATACTATGAGGCAATTGCCCTTCAACGGATATTGGATTGGTACCATAGTGTATCTACTAAACTATGGGTCCCCCTCGAAAAACTTTTGGCTGGCCACAATCTCTCCCATGCCTCCTGGCTCCCCTGGGAAGGCCGAGGTTTGTCTGAGCTCACCACCCACAACTATCCATGCCCTGAAACAATGGGATGCCCTAAATAGTCAAGGACAGTTTGCCTCTCACTTTTCTCCTTATTCGCTCCAGGGTAACAGCTCTCCTTTTTCCGATCCTGGGCAGCTGACTGGCAGATGCGATGTGGCAGAATTCTGCAAGACCACGGATTACTGCCTCCGGCTACTCAGAGTACAGTATGGCCATTTTTCACTGGATGACTGGCGTTACAGGCAGATCCAGCATTTTATTCGGAGCCTGCCCCAAGCCGTTCGATCCCCCACCTCACCGTCCCTGTTCGAGAAATTATGCATGTCAACCTCAATGAATCCTCATTCCATTTCTGTGCTGTATGGGATGTTGCAGTCGTTAGAGATTGGGGGGAAGCCTCCTTATATAAGGGAGTGGGAGAGGGACCTGCAGCATGTATTCACTGAGACCTAACTTTACCACCTTACCCATTCTAGTTCTGTGGACACAAAAATGCAGGAGAGTGGTTATAAGATACTTACTCATTAGTATAGAGTTCCTTCCAAGTTGGCTCAGATCTACTCAACTTTGACAGATACCTGCTGGAGGAAGTGTGGACATCGGAGTACATTCCTACACATTTGGTGGAACTGCCCCAGGCTGCAACCCTACTGGCAGGACATTAGATCCTAAGTCAAAGAAATTCTAGACATTGAATTAACCGATTCATTGGAACTCCTGCTTCATGTCCCGACCATCTCTCTCAGCCATTATCGTAAGTCCATACTGCCCCACCTTCTAAACGCAGCAAGGAGGTGAATTCCAGTTTTCTGGAACAAACCTCCGATTCCTAGTCGAGCGGATTGGATCCGTCTAGTAAACGATATCATGGCTGCAAAGGAATGGATGGCAACATGTAAGAATCGCTACGATAAATTCTACGGTATCTGGGCTACTTGGATACATCATGTTAATAAAACTACGGTGGGCTCTCAGGTGGCTAAACCGCCTTTGACCCTTGCACCATGCACGGTCGGGGCTTCCCAAGACCCCTGATCCCAAAAGGCCACTAATTGTTTTGAGCAGAATGAGCTTGAGCCCTTTATATTTCTTTAAAACTAGTCAAACCCACTATGTTATGTTTCATTATGTAGCAGGGCTGGTACAAGGGGTGGGCGGAAGGGGCGGATGCCCTGGGCGGAGCAATTTATTTTAGGAAGGGGGCACAGTGCTGGCAGTGTGCTGTTAAACCAGTGTTGCCAACCGCCCGTAAAAACAAGGCACTTTCTCCCTGTCTGTAAATGTCCGTGATGGAACAAACGTGCCTGTAAAAAATAGCATTGACCGGCTTGGCTTTGAAGTGCGCATGCGCAGTTATGGCGAGCTGCCCGACTCCCGAGCTGAGCCGTCGAGTTGATCCTGTATTCCACCCGGGCCCAGGGGGATGGATTTGACAGAAGCGAGTAATGTCATGGCGCATCTCGCCAGGCACGCCAGCCTTTAAAAATACAGTAGCTGAGCAGGCGGCCGCGGAATGGAGGAGTCTTGCCTTCCTGGTGCCGGCGGTGATCTGCCAGACAATTCAGTAACAGCCCAGCAGCTGCCCAGGCATCCACAGCACAAACAGACCAGCTCAGGGCAAGCCTGCATTCCCAGACTTCCTTGCTTTAAGGTAATAAATAAATAAGGTGATGGGGGCAGGAGGAGCTTGTGGCAGGAGCTAGTGATGGTGGTAGGAGCTGGTGGGGGCAGGAGCTGGTTGGGGCAGGAAGTGATGGTGGCAGGAGGCGATGGTGGTGTCAGAAAGAGCTGGTGACAGGAGCTGGTGATGGTGGCAGGAGCTGGTGATGGTGGCAGGAGGTGACAGGAGGAACTGGCGGTGGCAGGAGGTGATGGTGGTGGCAAGAGGTGACAGTGGTGGCAGGAGCTGGAGGGGGCTGGTGGTGGCAGGAGGTGACGGTGGTGGCAGGAGCTGGAGGGGGCTGGTGGTGGCAGGAGCTGGTTGGGGCAGGAGATGACGGTGGTGGCAGGAGGAGCTAGTGGTAGAAGCTGGTGATGGCAGGAGGAGCTGGTAGTGGCAGGAGATGACGGTGGTGGCAGGAGCTGGAGGGGGCTGGTGGTGGCAGGAGGTGATGCAGGTGGCAGGAGCTGGTTGGGGCAGGAGATGACGGTGGTAGCAGGAGGAGCTGGTGGCAGGAGCTGGTGATGGCAGGAGTAGCTGGTGGTGGCAGGAGGTGACTGTGGTGGCAGGAGCTGGAGGGGGCTGGTGGTGGAAGGAGGTGACGGCGGTGGCAGGAGCTGGAGGGGGCTGGTGGTGGCAGGAGCTGGTTGGGGCAGGAGGTGATGGGGGCAGGAGGTGATGGGGGCAGGAGCTGGTGGTGGCAGGAGCTCCTGCCCCCATCACCTCCTGCCAACACCAGCCCCCTCCAGCTCCTGCCATCACCGTCACCTCCTGCCACCACCAGCTCCCTCCAACTCCTGCCACCACATATACTGCGACGGGGCTGCAGCTACAGTATTGTATTGTTGTATTGTTTTAAGTGTTTTCTGGTTTTGAAAGGACACTGACTCTTTCTTTATACCGGGGGGGCACAGTTTGCCATCTTCGCCCTGGGCACCAGATGACCTTGTCCCAGTACTGTTATGTAGTAGAGTGCTGCTTTGTTCCCCACACTTTCCCTTACCTGTTCCCCCCTCTTTCTTCCTGACCTTATCCATTTGCTTCACTTTACCCCATCTCTCCTTCTGAATATATCTAGAACTATGTCCAAGTCTAAGGTATTGAGCCTCCATAGGCTCCATCGTATGTAGGAGGATGAGAGACTTCAAATTGTGTTAGTGTGCATCAGTTGTAACACAGTTCTGTTACTTTTGTCTCAACACCCCTCATTGGCTAATCTCATATTTTCACTGTTACCTACTCTGACTTGTTTATTGTCTATATTGGTCTAAAGCCTGATTTTCTTTTTGTTTTAGGGTGAAAAATGTAAGTACATAAAGATTACATAAAAAAAAAAGGTATCAGTCAGGAGAAGGGTACAAAAGAATTTCTAAGGCATTAGATATACCATGGAACCATGGTACCATGTGAAGACAGTCATCATCAAGTGTAGAAAAAAATGGCACAACAGTGACATTACCAAGAACTGGACATCCCTCCAAAATTGATGAAAAGATGAGAAGGAAACTGGTCAGGAAGGCTGCCAAGAGGCCTACAGCAACATTAAAGGAGCTGCAGGGATATCTGGCAAGTACTGGATGTGTGGAACATGTGACAACCATCTCCCATATTCTTCATATGTCTGGTCTATGGGGTAGAGCAGCAAGCCCGGCAAAAGTTCTGAAGTCTCCTAAAAGCATGTGGGAAAATGTGTTATGGTCTGATGAAACCAAAAGTTGAACTTTTTGGCCATAATTCCAAAAGATATGTTTGGCGCAAAAACAACACTGCACATCACCAAAAGAACACCATACCCACAGTGAAGCATGGTGGTGGCGGCATCACCCTTTGGGGCTTTTTTTCTTCAGCTGGAACAGGGGCCTTAGTCAAGGTAGAGGGAATTATGAACAGTTCCATATACTAGTCAATATTGGCACAAAACCTTAAGGCTTCTGCCAGAAAGCTGAACATGAAGAGGAACTTCATCTTTCAGCATGACAACGACCCAAAGCATACATCCAAATCAACAAAGGAATCGCTTCACCAGAAGAAGATTAAAGTTTTGGAATGGCCCAGACCTGAATCCCATTCAAAATCTGTGGGGTAATCTGAAGAGGGCTGTGCACAGGAGATGTCCACAGAATTTGCCTATTTTGGTGTGTTTTTGCAAAGAAAAGTGGGCCAATATAAAATCAAAAGGTGCTTCAACAAAGTATTGTTTAACCACTTAAGGACCGGAAAGATTTGCCCCCTTAATGACCAGGCCATTTTTTGCGATATGGCACTGTGTCGCTTTAACTGAAAATTGCGCTGTCATGCAATGTTTTACCAGAACAAAAGTAATGTCCTTTTTCCCACAAATAGAGCTTTCTATTGGTGATATTTGATCACCTCTGTGGTTTTTAGTTATTTGCGCTATAAACCAAAAAAGAGCGACAATTTTGAAAAAAAAAAAAAATTACTTTTTGCTATAATAAATATCCAAAATCAATAAAAAAAAAACAATTTCTTATTCAGTTTAAGCCAATATGTATTCTTCTACATATTTTTGGTAAAAAAAAAACAAATTTGCAATAAGCGTATATTAATTGGTTTGCGCAATTTTATTATTTTTATTATTTATTATTTCATTATTTTGCGATCTGCGATTTTTAGTGGGACTGCGACATTGCGGCAGACAGGTGTTCCTAATCACTAAGAACAGTAGATCTGTCTTTCCTCCCCTGTCAGAGTGGGGATCTGTCGGTTTACATTGACAGATCCCAATTCTGGCTCTCTGTGGAGCGATCGTGGGTGGCCGGCGGACATTGTGGCTGCTGGCCACACGCATAGGGTCTGGCGTGTGCGCCCCTTTTTACTCTTAAACCGGCCGACGTACACCTACGGCGATTTGCCCAGGAGAGCCAACCTGCCACAGTATAATGACAGCGGCAGGTCCCTAAGTGGTTAAGGGTGTGCACACTTATGCAACCATATTATTTTATTTTTTTTATTTTTACTTCCCTCCACCTAAAAGATTTCTGTTTGTTGTTCAGTTGAGTTGTACAGTTTATAGGTCACATTAAAAGGTGGAAAAAGTGGCCATGTGAGAGCCTGAACTTCTTCTTTTCTACTCTCTTAGGCACCTCTAGGCCTTTTGCTCTTCCTTTCTCTCTTTTTTTTTGATCATACTTTTCTCTCTCCTCTTTGTTTAAGTGCTAGCCGACCAGCCGCTGCAGTTATACTGTGGCAGGTTGGCACGGCTGCACAAATCGCCGTAGCTGTACGTTGTTTCTTTATGACGTCACAGCCGGTACATGCGCCCGCCACGTGACAGAGCCGATGACCGCCTGGCACCCGCGATCGCTCGTGACAGAGCGAGAACAGGGATCTGTGTGTAAACACACAAATCCCGGTTCTCTCAGGGGAGAGGAGACAGATCGTGTGTTCATACTAAGTATCAACACCGATCTCTCTCCTCCCCTAGTCAGTCCCAGCCCCCCTACAGTTAGAACACACCTAGGGAACACAGTTAACCCCTTGATCGCCCCCTAGTGTTAATCCCTTCCCTGCCAGTGACATTTATACAGTAATCAATGGCTATTTTCCAATCAATATACACTTATTGTGATTTTCTTTTTACCAAAAATACGTAGAAGAATACATATCAGCCTAAACTTTTTTTTTTAATGTTGGGAAATTATAGCAAAAACTACAAATTATGTTTTCAAAATTGTCACTTTTATTTTATTTATAGTGCAAAAAATAAAAACCGCAGAGGTGATCAAATACCACCAAAAGAAAGCTCTATTTGTGAAGAAAAAGGGACATAAATTTTGTTTCGATACAACGTCGCACGATCGTGCAATTGTCAGTTAAAGCAACGCAGTTCCGTATTGCAAAAAATGGCCTGGTCAGGAAGGGGGCAAATCCTTCCGGGGCTGAAGTGGTTAATCATACATAAGCACACACCTAATATGGTTGATTTTATCACATAATGCAAATATCAGTGAAATGGATGCCTTCTTTCCCTACTATGTTACTATGTGATGTTATCATCTGTTTACTTGGACTCCATTATCATTGTTTACTCAAACTGTACCATTTGGGTAGGGATGAGCTTCGTGTTCGAGTCGAACCCATTTTCGACTCGAACATCGTCTGTTCGATCGTTCACCGAATTGCGAACGATATGGGCCGTTCTCGCCAAATTCGAGTGGCGCGTCACGGCCCATAATTCATTGCGGCATCGCAGGCTGGCTGATGATTGGCCAAGCATGCACTATGACCCGCATGCTTGGCCAATCACAACGCCATCGGCACAGAGAGCTGTAATTGGCCAAAGCCAGGGTGGCTTTGGCCAATTATGGCTCAGGGGGTTTAGTACATGCCCCACACTATATAAGGCCGCCTACACATCGGCCCTGTGTAGTGTGTTCCGGCGTTGAGAGACAGAGACAGAGAGACAGTGTCATTTGATTTACAGAGACAGAGAGACAGTGTCATTTGATTTAAGTTAGATAGATTAGGCAGGGCAGTCAGTCAGTTAGCTGCACTTACAGTGTATTGTGTATATATATGCATCCCAGGTGTTGTATATATATACAGTGGCTTGCGAAAGTATTCGGCCCCCTTGAACTTTTCAACCTTTTGCCACATTTCAGGCTTCAAACATAAAGATATAAAATTTTAATTTTTTTTGAAGAATCACCAACAAGTGGGACACAATTGTGAAGTGTAACGAAATCTATTGGATATTTTAAACTTTTTTAGCAATTAAAAAACTGAAAAGTGGTGCGTGCAAAATTATTCGGCCCCTTTACTTTCAGTGCAGCAAACTCACTCCAGAAGTTCAGCGAGGATCTCTGAATGATCCAATGTTGTCCTAAATGTCTGATGGTGATAAATATAATCCACCTGTGTGTAATCAAGTCTCTGTATAAATGCCCCTGCTCTGTGATAGTCTCAGGGTTCTGTTGAAAGTGCAGAGAGCATCATGAAGACCAAGGAACACACCAGGCAGGTCCGTAATACTGTTGTGGAGAAGTTTAAAGCCGGATTTGGATACAAAAAGATTTCCCAAGCTTTAAACATCCCAAGGAGCACTGTGAAAGCGATCATTTAGAAATGGAAGGAGTATCAGACCACTGCAAATCTACCAAGACCTGGCTGTCCCTCTAAACTTTCAGCTCAGACAAGGAGAAGACTGATCAGAGATGCAGCCAAGAGGCCTATGATCACTCAGGACGAACTGCAGAGAACTACAGCTGAGGTGGGAGAGTCTGTCCATAGGACAACAATCAGTCGTACACTGCACAAATCTGGCCTTTATGGAAGAGTGGCAAGAAGAAAGCCATTTCTCAAAGATATCCATAAAAAGTCTCGTCTGAAGTTTGCCACCTCGGAGACACACCAAACATGTGGAAGAAGGTGCTCTGGTCCGATGAAACCAAAATCAAACTTTTTGGCCACAATGCAAAATGATATGTTTGGCGTAAAAGCAACACAGCTCATCACACTCAACACACCATCCCCACTGTCAAACATGGTGGTGGCAGCATCATGGTTTGGGCCTGCTTTTCTTCAGCAGGGAGAGGGAAGATGGTTAAAATTGAGGGGAAGATGGATGCAGCCAAATACAGGACCATTCTGGATGAAAACCTGTTGGAGTCTGCAAAAGACCTGAAACTGGGACGGAGATTTATCTTCCAACAAGACAATGATCCCAAACATACAGCAAAATCTACAAAGGAATGGTTCACAAATAAACGTATCCAGGTGTTAGAATGGCCAAGTCAAAATCCAGACCTGAATCCAATCGAGAATCTGTGGAAAGAGCCGAAAACTGCTGTTCACAAACGCTCTCCATCCAACCTTACTGAGCTCGAGCTGTTTTGCAAGGAAGAATGGGCAAGAATTTCAGTCTCTCAATGTGCAAAACTGATAGAGACATACCCCAAGCGACTTGCAGCTGTAATCACAGCAAAAGGTGGCTCTACAAAGTATTAACGCAAGGGGGCTGAATAATTTTGCACGCCCCACTTTTCATTTTTTTATTAGTTAAAACAGTTTCAAAAATCCAAAAGATTTCATTCCACTTCACAATTGTGTCCCACTTGTTGGTGTTTCTTCACAAAAAAATAAAAATTTTATATCTTTATGTTTGAAGCCTGAAATGTGGCAAAAGGTTGAAAAGTTCAAGGGGGCCGAATACTTTCGCAAGCCACTGTGTATATATATATATATATATATATATATATATATATATATATATATATATATATATATACACACTGTATTCAGTTTAGCTGATCCGTTCCTGTTATTATCTTCCTACTGACAGGCAGGCAGGTGTTGTTACAGTATATGAAGAAAATTGCTGGTGTTCTTCTGATCCTATTAGTCATATTAGCTACAGTATTTACAGTTAGTGTAGTGCGTCCTCTGCACAGTGTGCACCTAAAGCTACCTGTAGAAGATTGGTGGTGTTTTTCTGATCCTATCACTACCGCAGGCAGCTACATTATTTTTTAGTGTAGTGCGACCTCTGCACAGTGTTCAGTTAAAGCTCCAAGTTAGTGTAGTGTGACCTCTGCACAGTGTTCAGCTAAAGCTCCAAGTTAGTGTAGTGCGACCTCTGCACGGTGTTCAGCTAAAGCTACAAGTTAGTGTAGTGCGACCTCTGCACAGTGTTCAGCTAAAGCTACCTGTAGAAGGCTGGTGGTGTTTTCCTGATCCTATCACTACCGAGGGCAGCTACATTATTTACACGTTAGTGTAGTGCGACCACTGCACAGTGTTCAGCTAAAGCTACCTGTAGAAGGTTGGTGTTGTTTTCCTGATCCTATCACTACCGCAGGCAGCTACATTATTTAAACGTTAGTGCAGTGCATCCTCTGCACAGTGTTCAGCTAAAGTTACAAGTTAGTGTAGTGCGACCTCTGCACAGTGTTCAGCTAAAGCTACCAGTTAGTGTAGTGGGACCTCTGCAGTGTTCAGCTAAAGCTACCTGTAGAAGGTTGGTGATGTTTTCCTGATCCTATCACTACTGCAGGCAGCTACATTATTTACACGTTAGTGTATTGCGACCTCTGTACAGTGTTCAGCTAAAGCTACCTGTAGAAGGTTGGTGGTGTTTTCCTGATCCTATCCTTACCGCAGGCAGCTACATTATTTTTTGTAAAATCTTTATTTAGCAACGTTTTAGTAGAAAACTACATACGTTATAAATGTACAAAACAAAACACAAAGAGAATGAGCCTCGACATAGGCCATTGTGAGTGATTATTTTAAACTCAGAGCACCATCACAATCATTGATCAATAATCTACTCCCGGAGTCAAGATGGTCCAGAGATGGTAGCCCAGTCTGAAACCGGCCACCACTTCCGGAGGTATTAAGTAATCAGGAGGGCAAGGGGGGGCAACCACCCCGAAGGCGAACCGAGCAGAGAGGGGTCAAATGCCTCCATCAACCTCGCCCGGCCCGCCGATCCCGGAGAGAGCCCGACCCTCAGGCCCCCCGCTCCACAGGGGGGCGGATTTAGTAAACCCACCCCGGTATGACGGGGTTCCGCTCCCCCGCCAGCCACTATTATCCTAAGTCCGGGTAGTGCAACAAATGGCAAATATGATTACAGCCTGATTTCGAGGAGGCCAAAAGTAGTTATGAAACCAAACTGAGTGGAAAAGAGAAAGAGAGGTGGAGGTATAAGATTAGAGGGATAACAAAGAAGAGGGAATCGGAGGGTGGGGAAGGGGGAGGGAGAGGAGTGGAGCAAACCTTGTATTCTGATGAGGTCTTGTAGTTCTGCGCCGGGCAGGTCTCGCCAAGGTCATGTCATCCTCATATCCGGCATGGGTGAAGAATGCCTTTCATTGGGCCGTATTACCATTATCTAAACGAGATCTCAGGGATGGTTCTGCTAACTCCAGTAGAGCCATGTCTAAGCTAGAGGATATGTGATCTGAGTCCAAGTCAGACATGTATTCCTTCCACGGTCCCCATATAGCTTCAAAACATTCCACCTTTCCCCTGCAGGTCGCTATACAGTGCTCGGCCTCCCTAATATCGTTTACTTTTTTGATCCAATCTTCTCTGGAGGGGACCCTGGATTGTTTCCAATAAATTGGGAGAAGGCGTCTAGCCACATTTAGAAGGTGTGGTAGGGCACTCTTCTTGTATCCACTAATCGTTATCCTGGAAACATGCAGGAGAAAGTAGGCCGGAGACAGAGGGATATGTATATCTAGGATTCTCTTATTAGAGATTTAATATCTGTCCAATATGGCCTGATCAGAGGACACTCCCACCAAATGTGAAGGAGCGTACCTCTGTGTCCACATTCCCTCCAGCATTGATCCGACACCGAGGGGTAGATACGGGCTAGATCAGCCGGTACTCTGTACCAGCGTGATAAGAGTTTGTAGTTTGTTTCTTGGGTTTTAGATTCCATAGAGCTCGAATGAGTGAGCTGACAGAGTTGTGTTAATTGGGATGTGGAAAAGTCAAGTTGTAAATCCCTCTCCCATGCCCGAATGTATGTTGGTCTAAGGTTGTCAGTGATAGTATTTAATAAGCGATACAATTCAGAGATCATGTGTGAGATCGGATCCTCTTCTACAAAAAGTTGTTCGAAGGGCGTGAGAGTGGAGATGTCCCTTATAGAGTGCCCATGTACTGCGAAGAAGTGATGGAGCGGTCTATATCTCCAAAAATTCATCTTGGAGCTTCCGTGTCTAGTCTGCAGGGATTCAAAACTCATTAACTTACCATTGCTCATTAGTTTTCTGCAACTGGCGTTACCATCATCCACCCAAGGGCCGAAGAAAGCCATCTGCTCACCTGGTGGGAACCATAGGAACCCCCCCAACAGCGCCAGTGGTGACATGGGAGGAGATAAACCCAAAACTGAATTCATCCTGTCCCAAGTGAAAAGAGTGTGCTTCATCAGAGGAGAGGTATCGTCTGACAGCCCTCTATATTCACGGGGCAGCCATGGTGCGTAGGCTAAGTTCCTTCCAGCCAGACATTTTTCGAGGGAGACCCATAGTTTAGACTGGGTGTGGAAACGCCAGTTGAGGATCCTCTGGAAAGCGATGGCCCTATAGTATTTTAAAATAGCTGGGATTCCCAGGCCCCCTGTCATTTTTGAGCGTTTCAGTGTCTTCATGGCTATTCTGGGTTTCTTTGCTTTCCACACAAATCTAATTAATATGCTGTTAATCTGGGAAAAGAAGTTCCTAGGCAGGGGGATTGGTATCATTTGTAGGAAAAAAAGTATGCGTGGCAGGATATTCATTTTTATTATGTTAATGCGGTCTATCCAAGTAAAAGCGGTCTTGGTCCAGAGGGAAAGATCTTTTTTAATCGTGCTAAGTAAGGGGGGGAAGTTGGCAGCATAGAGGGTATCAAAACTATCTGTTAATTGAATACCTAAGTATCGAAAGGAGGACTTGGCCCAAGTGAAAGGAAAGGAGGCTTGTAGAGTACTTGTCAGAGACGGGTTCAAGTGGACAGGTAATATTTCCGATTTGGAAAAGTTAATTTTGAAATTAGAAAGCGACCCGAATATTTTCAGTTCCTTCATCAGGACTGGTAGCGAGATCAGGGGTTCAGAGAGATGGAACAGCACGTCGTCTGCGTATGCCGACAATTTATGTTCAGTGTTTCCAACCCTTAAACATCTTATGTCCGTGTTCGCTCTTACAGTGCATAGCAACGGCTCCAGAACCAGAGCGAAGAGAAGGGGGAAGAGGGGGCACCCCTGTCTTGTGCCATTCCGAATTGGGAACTGAGAAGAAAGTACCCCGTTCACTTTAACCTGTGCACAGGGAGAGGAGTAAAGAGCCAGAATAGAGGTCAGCATACGCATTTTCAGCCCTAGGGTTTCCAACACAGCTTTGAGGTATGACCAGTCGACCCCGGTCGAAAGCCTTTTCGGCATCAGTGGAGAGGATTATATAAGGTTTAGGGTCGGGGCCATTGCGGGCCCAGTGAATGAGTTGGATAGCTCTAATGGAGTTGTCCCTCGCCTCCCTCCCCGGGATAAACCCAGTTTGGCCTGGGTAAATTATATGTGGTATTAGACTCCCAAGTCTATTCGCCAAGACCTTTGCCATGATCTTGCGTCAACGTTGAGGAGGGATATGGGGCGGTAGCTTTGGGGGATCATGGGGTCTTTACCTTCTTTTGGCAACACTTCTGCAATCGAGTTAAAATATTTGCACAAGTGGGGTGCTAAGAGGGGTAGAAAGGTTTTATAATATAGCCGGGAAAATATCCGTCTGGTCCTGGGCTCTTCCCCGTGGGCAGGGATTTAACTATTGATTCAATCTCCACAGAGGAAATCAGAAGTTCAAGGTCGGCACATTGATCTGCATTCAAAGATGGGACGCCAGCTGAGGCTAAGTAGTGCTGGATGGCAGTAGACCTGGGTGTTTGGGCATCCAAAGGATAGTCAGGATTCAAGTTATAAAGGTGTGTGTAATAGTCCTGAAACCCTGAGGCAATTTTGGAGGACTGAACCGAAATGTCACCAGATGGAGAGCGGAGTTTTTCTACGTAAGTCTGAGCATGTTTCTTGCATATGGCCCTCGCAAGCATACGGCCACATTTATTGCCATGTTCGTAATATTTGTGTGATAAGTGTCTGGCTTGTTTGCGAGTCCGCCGATCTAGCAAACGCAGAAAAAAGTCCCTCAAATCGGTCAGTCTCCGCAGTGCCCCAGGGTCCCCATTTTGTTTATGTTTAAGTTCTGCGGATTGCAGAGCTGCCAACACCCTGTTAAAATCTGCCTGCAGCATTTTTTTAGTCTAGCACCTAGGGATATTAACTCTCCTCTGACTACTGCTTTATGGCCCTCCCACACTATGCCCGCGCTAAGATCTTCCGTGACATTTTCTTTGAAGTAATTTGTAATGGTCTCAGAAACTTTGGCAACCGCCACTGTATCGTCTAGCAGGTTGTCATTCAGTCTCCAAGTCCAGGCTCTGAGAGAGCTGGAAGGGAGCATGAGTGTCACCCCTACTGGAGCGTGATCAGACAATGTGATATTCCCAATGTACGTGGATTGCAGGAGCTCCAGCGTGGGGCGGTCTACATATATATGATCTATGCGAGTGTATACATTGTGGATGGCTGAGTAATAGCTGAAGTCCCTCTCCACCGGGTGGAGGACCCTCCAGCTATCGAGTAACATGTGAGACTGAAAGGACTTTAAGAAATGCTTAAAGAGGAGTTCCACCCAGGGGGGCCGTCAAAAAAAAAAAGATTAAAAGTCAGCAGCTACAAATACTGCAGCTGCTGACTTTTAATTGGACACTTACCTGTCCCTGGGTCCAGCGATGCGGGGGATCGAAGCCCCGCTCGCCCCCCCCTCCGCTCGTCGGCGCCGGCATTTCAACTGTGGGCGCCAGGCTGTGGCTTCACAGCCTGGCACCCACTGCGCATGCGCGAGCGGCGCCGCGCGCCGTGATTGGCCGCTCAATCACCTGAAACCTGTAATGGGTCCCAAATGATTGACAGGAGGGAGGGAGCAGAGCGGAGCCCTTCCTGTGCCTGGGGGGAAGTGATGTCACCAGCCCAGGCAAAGGAACAGGCAGACTACGAGGGACCACCTAGCAACAGGCATTTAGAGGTAAGTGAAAAAAAAAATATCTAAATGTTTTTTTGGTTTTTTTTTTAGAATTTTTACAGGTGTTTTTGTTTTTTGGGTGGAACCCCACTTTAAGAAAGGAGTGAGAGTATGAATGACTAGTGCTAGAGGTATCTACTAGAGGGTCTGGGCTAACATTAAAATCTCCCCCAAGGATGACAAATCCTTCCTTAAATTCTGTTAACAGTTCGAGGGTATTATCAATGAAAGTAAGTTGATTTGTGTTAGGTGCGTAGATTGAGGCGAATGTATATTTTCGCCCCGCTATGAAACCTTTCAAAAAATGTAGCGGCCCAATAGGTCTATTTTGCTGCTAGAAAGCTGAAAAGGGCATGTCTTATGTATCGCTATCGTAATGCCTTGGATTTAGAGGTAGGGGAGGTACTGTGGAACCACTGATATAAGTGGGTATAATAAGTGGGTAGGTAATCTAGGCAAGGAGTGGTGGGTAAAATGGGTTTCCTGTAGGAAGACCACCTGGGCTTTTGATTTCTTGAGTTCCCACCATAATCTATTTCTTTTCCCAGGGGAGCATAGGCCTCGTATGTTATAAGATATTACCTTGAGAGTAGACATGAGGGATCCGATGGTAGGAAGGTTATCGAATGGTCCAACTCGCCCGGCGCAGAACTCGAAGCTGTGGGGTGCTCCTGAGAAAGAAGAGGAAGGAAGAACAGGAGAGAAAAAAGGGGGGGGGGAAGATAGAAGAGCAAGTGAAAAAAGAACACAGAAAATGAACTGTTAATGTAAAAAGAAAATTGTAACATAGCATTGACAGTGTCTGTAAACGAAACATCTGTATGCTAGGTGTGAGGTCCTCCCCAATAAAAAAGGGGGGGGGGCCCAAACCTCAACCTAATGTCCCAATTGGGGACTATACCCAACGAGGGATGGCCTACGTGGGGGTACGTGAGCCTACACACGGGGGGGGGGAGACAGAAGGTCCCACCTCCTACCACCGCGTCTTATAAGGTGTTGGAAGAAGGAGGATATATTCCTTATGAAAAAGTGAAAATTCGCTAACTCTTAGTAGTCCAGGTATGATCTGCAAAGAGCAGCTGACTGGGGTCTGGGGGCAAAAATGTATCTATCTCCACAGGATCTGGGTCTTAACAAGGGCAAACACAAAGTCCAGCCCAGAGTATCCCATCTCTCGGGGCAAACTCAAGAGAGGGGAGTGCTGAACAAAAGGCAGCTGCCGGCTCTTCTCAGATCAGGAACATGGAATGTTAGTGGGCACCATATGGACGCCATTGGGCCACCGCTTCAGTCATGGGAACTGGAAGGTCCCACAGGGGGGTCTTGGTTTAGATGTTGTCTGTCCCTCCTGTGGTTCTTGCGTGTAGCCGTTGACCACTGAGGGGGAAGATTAATCTTTTGAACATCAGATGGACCCCTCCAATCCGGAAAGTCCACGGGGTCCAGGCCCAGGGTGGAAAGAAAATGTGAGAGGTCATCTTTGTTGCGTAGTGTGACTTGCTTTCCATCCTTAGTCACCTGCAGGAAGAAGGGAAAGCCACAGCGGTATGGCAAGCCTGCGTCCTGGATCGCCGTCAGGAGGGGGCAGAGAGCCCTGCACTGCATGAGGGTGCGCCTTCAAATGTCCTGATAAAAAAATAGACGTGCGCCATCAAAGTCATAGAAGGGCTTGCCACGCATTTTTTGCATAATGCGATCCTTTAGGGTGGATTTGTGGAGCTTACAAATTATGTCCCTGGGGTTGTCCACATCTTGAGATGGAGGTCTTAGTGCCCTATGTGCCCGATCAATTTCTATGGGAACTGAAGCTGCGAGGCCCATTATGTCTTTAAATATGTCCGACAGTGTGGGGATAATATCCCTTGAGGCTGTGGCTTCTGGCAGTCCCCGAATCCTGATATTAGCCCTCCTGCTGCGATTTTCTGCATCATCGAGTTGGCACAGCAGGGTTTCAATCTGTTGTTCCTGTCTTTGACATTTAGATTGCAGCAGAGCAATAGTGGGGAGAACCTCCTCCAACTTCTCCTCTATGGATTCCACTCTGTTACCCAAATGGGAGGTGTCAGCTTTTAATTGGGCAATGTCTTCTGTAAATGCCTTCTCCACCCTGCATGTAAAGCGCTCAAGATCTTCTTTAGTGGGTAGGGACAAGATATGGTGCCTGATGTCTTCATCTCTGAGGTAATCAGAAACCTCAGAGCGGTCATCTAAGGAGGCAGGGGAGGCACAGGGCGCCGAGTCACTCACCGACCCTGGGGATGGAACCGGAGATGCAGGGGGAGCTGTCCCTTTCAGCCCTCGGGTCGCAGCTGCAGCTGGCTGGGAAGATTTTGTAGCTTTCTGGGCCTTCCCGGTCTGCGCCATCTTAAAGGGTTCATGGCCTGGTCCCCGGGTCCCGGAAAAGTAGGAATCCAGCTGCCCCTGCCGTGATCCGTCGGTCCTTGCCGGTTGGGAGGACTGCCGCGGCCGATGTGACATGTGGGGAGACTTTAAAAGTAAGTATTCCCCATTTTAAGTCTTATTTTGTGCGGCAGTGGAGCGGAGCCGAGGCGATGCACGTCCTCACTCCTCCATATCCAGGACACGTCCCTGCAGCTACATTATTTAAACGTTAGTGTAGTGCATCCTCTGCACAGTGTTCAGCTAAAGCTAAAAGTTAGTGTAGTGCGACCTGTGCACAGTGTTCAGCTAAAGCTACAAGTTAGTGTAGTGCGACCTGTGCACAGTGTTCAGCTAAAGCTACAAGTTAGTGTAGTGCGACCTCTGCACAGTGTTCAGCTAAAGCTACAAGTTAGTGTAGTGCGACCTGTGCACAGTGTTCAGCTAAAGCTACAAGTTAGTGTAGTGCGACCTGTGCACAGTGTTCAGCTAAAGCTACAAGTTAGTGTAGTGCGACCTGTGCACAGTGTTCAGCTAAAGCTACAAGTTAGTGTAGTGCGACCTCTGCACAGTGTTCAGCTAAAGCTACAAGTTAGTGTTTAACTGTTTAACTGTTTAACTTGTTTAACTGCATCCTCCTCTCCATCATGGTGAGCCATTGGGAATTAAAGAAAGGAAGGGAAGCAAATAGCGTAAGATGTAGGGGGGATTCTGGCGCTCCAAATGGTGTTAAGTCCTTGATATAAGACAATGGGTAATGGCTATAATAGCGATTCCTGATAGTTCAATACTATTGTCAAGTGTTCGTAAGAGAGTGAGGCAGCCATCCTCAGAAGTTGTCCTCTGTGAACAATTGAAAAGCAAAGAGAGGGGGATGTGCCAACTGGATGTATCCAGATTACATCCAGTTGGTGCCTCCCCCTCTCTTTGCTTTTCACCAAATAGCGTAATACTGATTTATTAAAAAAGGGGGAACAAACATAAAATGCCTGCTTACATTTTCTAGTGCCTTGTCCCGGCACTGGGGATGGCTCGCATTGAATGCTGATAGGAGCCGCACACCGCCACTGCCGTTGGGAGAAAAAAACGGAAGACAGGACCCGGAAGTGACATGACCGGAAAGCGCCTCGATGTGTCCTCGGGGTGTGGCCAGCAGCCGAGGAGAATGGCCGCAGAGTGAGAGAGCTCCGTCATCCACGGACATACCGGAGCACACAGCGCGACTCCTGAGCCTTGGAAAGCGGCGATTTTAACCTATAACAGGTCGGGCACATCCTGGGAACATGTCCAGGAGAAGAAAGGAGAATTGGAAGCTCAACAGAATGACGGACTTCTACACGCTTCCCCGCAGCACACAGGCCCAATATGGGGCCGGTAAGCATAACGGCGGAGAGCGTGGCAGGCTCTCTGGTCACAGCAGCAATACACAGCACTCCATGTCTCACTCACATAAGGGTCATAAGGGAAACTATACTCAATCCCAATCATCTTCCTTCTCATCCAGCCCTGTTAAGGTGAAACAACAACATATGCAAGGGGGAAATATGACAGAGGAGGAGATAGACACTTCTCTTAATGATACCAGGGAGCTCCAGGACTCCATCTTGGAATTCCCTACTAAAAATCAACCAGTGATTGACACAACTTTAAAGGATATGTTGGTGTCCCTCCGCAGCACCTTACATGCTGATATATTAACCCTTACAAGTCACTTCAAGACAGAAATTAAAGCTGTCAATAACAGGGTTACCCATATAGAACATAAGATGGGAGAATTTGCCTGTGCCATTAATGAAGTAATTGACACCCATAATGAGAAGGAAGACGAACTACAACAATTAAAGACCAAAATGGCCGACCTCGAAGATCGTTCGAGAAGAAATAATATTAAAATCCGTGGGATACCTGAGTCGGTGAAACCACCAGAATTGAACGCCTATTTTCAAAAAATCCTCCAAGAAATACTTCCTGAAGCTTCTTTAATAGACCTATCTATAGATAGGATTCATAGACTGCCAAAACCTGAACATTTACCAAGAGATACAATTGCACGGATTCATTTTTACCAAACCAAAGAGAAATTTCTCCAGTGCATGAGAAATCCTGACAATGCATCGCCCTGCATTCAAGGCCTTTCCTTCTATCCAGACTTATCGGCTT
Organism: Lithobates clamitans; assembly: GCA_037952925.1. Lineage (NCBI taxonomy): Eukaryota > Metazoa > Chordata > Amphibia > Anura > Ranidae > Lithobates > Lithobates clamitans. Next base: position 722,722 of record JBBGZY010000912.1, on the reverse strand, counting down.
ACACAATGCAAAGAAGGAAGAATATGGCTACCATTACCAAATCACTGAGGAACCACCACATCGCCTACAGATGGGCTTATCCAGCTAAACTGCTAATAACAAAGGATGGTAAAACATACCCTATCCAGTCGGTGGAAGACGGCATATGGCTTCTGAAAGAATGGAATATTCTAGACAAAGCAGAGGATCCTCCCTCCATCTCTTCCTCACCTTGACCGCACTCACCTACCTGGCCACAAGATACAATTGACTGAGACTCAGGTTGTACAAAGCTACTACTACACACCATTGTGCTCCGGTGCACCCGTGGAACTTTATTCAGTTCTCTTTTTGTCCCCTTGAAAGTTATGGGATTATATCCCCACAGATTCAGTTGAATCATTTTTTTAAAAATAATTTTCCTTTTTTTATTCTTGTTTATATCAGAGATTCCTCGTTTCTTGTTTTAATCTCTGATACACTATACCAATTGCAACACAACACTTTGGTCTCTGGCTCACTATTAGAGTACTACTTCTACAAAACTTCTTGCTTCGGTCTATATATTGACAAGGACTGAAGATCCAAGGAACACTGTGACACCTACCCTCGACAAAAGATAATATGGGGTTTAAAATCTCTTCATTTAATGTTCGAGGACTGAACAGCCCACAGAAAAGATCAATGCTTTGGAAAGAAACTCGTCTGCTACAAAGTGACATCCTGTGTCTACAAGAGACTCACTTTTCTGCATCAAAACCTCCAAAATTTTCTCATCAAAACTTTCCAACAATTTTTTGCTCTAATACCCCAAAGAAGAAGAGAGGGGTGGCTATTCTCATCAAAGACACTATATCTTTTCAACATATCCATACAGAAACAGACGAACTGGGTAGATACATTATACTGGTTGGTGAGGTAAACAACACAGTATATACCATAGTGAATGTCTATTTACCTAATGTGAAACAAATTTCTTTTCTGAACAAAGTTTGGAAACGGGTACTTGCAGTGCGAAAGGGATATACCATAATTTGTGGTAATTTCAATGTTATACCAAACAAATCCTTAGATGTCTCGGCTGAGACCCTGAAATTTCGGGAAAGAGTGACCCGTTCGCGCTTCGTGGCCTCAGAAAGTCTACATGATGTGTGGCGATGTCAACACTCGACTGAGCGGGACTACACCTACTTCTCGAATGTGCATCGCACATACTCAAGAATTGATCTCTTTTTGGTCGATAAGTTTCTTTTACAGAATGTTAGTTCATCCACGGTGCACAACATTATGTAGTCTGACCACGCCCCAGTCTCCAGGGTGGTGGAGGGGTCCCGCACTGAAACACGGGCAAATAGATGGAAAAACGATACCTTTCTTTTCACACATCCAGACCATAAGCATATAATTACTAAAGAACTCTGCGAGTTCTTCACTACTAAAGCCCTGTCTGTGTCGGATCCCTTCACGGTCTGGAACTGTCATAAAGCATATATGAGAGCAATCCTCATGAAAATGAGCAGTGTGGCCAAAAGGCGACTAAACCAGCAGTTAAACGATCTACTCCTCCAAATAGAAAAATTAGAATCGGTAAACAAACAATCTCCTGATCCTACCATTAGCTCCCAACTGGATAAAATCAGACATGATCTTAGATTATTACTTATCTCCCAACATAATCACACGGATGGAAAGCGCATTACTACAGCCAAGGTAACAAAGCAGGTAAATTATTAGCGAATCAGGTAAAGGAGAAAATAATCAAACAAAAAATACTGTACATTTCACACCCAACCACAGGCATCAGACTTTGCAATCCAAAGGACATTGCTAACGCATTTAGGGATTACTATAACAATCTCTATAACTTAAAAGAAGATACCTCTACCCAACAACCATCTCCTGAGATGATACAGACCTTTCTGGATTCAATCTCTATGCCCAAGTTGAATCCCGATCAACTTAAAATTTTAAATGAACCAATTTCCATGGCTGAACTCCACAAAACAGTTTTGTCTCTCCCCAATAACAAATCTCCAGGCCCAGATGGATTTTCGTCAGAATATTACCGTACTTTTTATTCCACGTTAGGCCCACATTTATTAAAGGTATATGCAACTGCTGCATCCACAACCTCCTTTCCCGCAGAAATGTTAATGGCCACAATTGTAACATTACCCAAGCCAGGAAAATCACCCGATACTCCACAAAACTTCAGGCCTATATCTTTGTTAAATGTAGACTTGAAGATTTATGCTAAGATCATAGCTAACAGACTGGCCCGATTCCTGCCCACCTTGGTAAAACATGACCAAGTTGGGTTCGTCCCAGGTTGACAAGCACCAGACGCAACACGCAGAATTATCAATCTGCTCCACGCTGCAGAGTCTTCGGGGGTTCCTTTCTCTGCTTCTATCCTTAAATGCGGAGAAGGCCTTTGATAGGATTCATTGAGGATATCTGAAACAAATATTGGATAAATTTGGTATTTCAGAAACGATTAACTCAGCCATCTTAGCACTATATACTAACCCCTCCGCAATGGTATACACAGAAGGAATGTTCTCTGACAGCTTCAATATCACCAACGGGACGAGGCAGGGTTGCCCCCTGTCTCCCCTGATTTTTGCTCTTTTAATGGAACCCCTGGCCGAAAAAATTTGATCTCATCCAGACATTTCGGGCATCTCAATTTCAAAACAGGCACATACCATTTCTCTGTTTGCAGATGATGTGATCCTGTCCCTTTCTGATCCCAATAACTCCCTGCCAGCAGTACATAACACATTAAATCACTTCAACCAAATCTCATACTATAAAGTAAACACAACAAAATCTAATTCACTCGCCATAAATATAGATGGAAACCTTCAAAAATCCCTCTCTTCACATTTTCCATACCCGTGGGCTGATAAGCCTATTCAGTATCTGGGTATTCAACTGACAACTCCAAGCTGTAATCTATTTAAGGCAAATCTTGTTCCCTTTATTTCTTCTATCCAACCAGAATTAAACAGACTAAAGTCCTTTTGCTTGTCTTGGATGGGAAGACTGGCGGCATACAAAATGCTTATTCTGCCAAAAATACTTTATTTCATAGCTCTCCCAATTTTTATACCAGTAAAATTTTTCAGAACAGCTCAAACTCAGCTACACAAGTTTGTATGGGCAGATAAAAAACCAAGATGCTCTCAGTCTTCCCTATCAAAACATAGAAAAGCTGGAGGGATGGGACTTCCAATTTTAAGAGATTACTTCACAGCCAGCATATTAGATCAAACAAAATTTTGGTTCCAAAACCATTCTTTTAAACATTGGGCTACCATAGAGCATTCCTGGTTAAAACCTAACTCATTAAGATCCACATTACTAGCAAACTCATTCTCAAATACTCACTTCAAATCCACTTACCCCATTATACAACTAGTATTGGACACATGGAAAAAATTCTGCTCTGACTCAAGACAAAATACAGATCTTACAGAAATACCTACCCCTCTGACTTCGATTTGCACACACATTAGCGCTCTAACAACAACAATTTGGGAAAAAAAAGGAATTACTTTAGTCTCAGATCTGTTAGATCGAGGAAAATTCATTCCCTTCAATATATTAGCCCAAAAGCATTCTCTTCCCACTTCTGATTACTACATGTACATAAGAATTACAACATTTTTAAAGACACACCCTCTACAACCTACTAAGATTCCACATAAAGCATGGACCTATTGAAACGACACAACTAACACCAAAAAAGGAATTTCCCTATTCTATACTCTAATACAACAAAAAAACTCTTTCACTAAACTACCATCACATCAAAAATGGGAATCAGAACTCTCTACGACCCTCTCAGAGAAGCAATGGTTGGAGGCGATTAAATCTAACAATTGCTTCACAAGATCCACAACACACTGGGAAACAGCTAAAAAACTTCTACTCAGATGGTATTACACCCCCTATATAACTGCAAAATTCTCTACAAATAGCTCTACAAACGAATGTTGGCGAGGTTGTGACGAAGTAGGCACACATATTCCGATTAATATCAAAAATTACAGGCTTCATTAAAAAGGTAACACAGAATTTGCCATACTAAGTATCCATATAGACTAATGCCCACCTTCTCTTAGACCAGTAGTGCTACAGATTGGGATGGCAGCCAGATTAACAATCACTAGCAAATGGAAGTCTATCAATTCACCAAATATCAGTGAAGTTGTTAAAAAAGTAGATGAAGCTTATAAACATGAATAGATTATTGCAAATATGGATGGAAATACACCCCGCTTGTATAAACAATGGGATCCTTGGATTCTCAATAGGCAAATTACGTGAAAAATCTGATTGCCTCCTTTCTTTCTTGTATTTTCTTTTCATATGATAGGGAGCCAGAGTCCCTACTCTGTTAAAAAATCTTTTTGGTAATCTAATATTTTTAAATACATGCCTTTCAGCTCAAACTAGTGCTTAGCAACACATCAATATGTTGAATATAAATAATCATCACACATCTCCGCACAGGCTGTATGTTATAGTTTTAAGAATTTATGAAGATATGTTAAATGATCTTTGTTCAATTGTAATACTATTTAATAAATACCTTGCATGGTATACTACTGTGAACTGTATATTGAAAATCTTCAATAAAAAATATATTAAAAAAAAAAAAAAAAAAAACTTAAATTTTGTCATAGATTTAGGTCAAAATGTATTCTGGTACATGGCTTTGGTAAAAAAATCCCAATAAGTGTATATCGATTGGTTTGCGCAAAAGTTATAGCGTCTAAAAACTATGGTATATATACTGGAATTTATGCAGCTTTTACTCTGACTGCCTTATCACATTTCTTGAGGGGCTAAAATGGCAGGGCAGTACAACCCCCCCCCCCCCCCCTTCAAATTGCCCCTTTTTGGAAAGTAGACACTCCAAGGAATCTGCTGAGAGGCATGTTGAGCCCATATTTTATTTTTTTGTCAAAATGCCAATTTGTTTTTTTTACACAAAGTTGTTACCCCTTTGAAATTATGCTCACAAAATGCCATGGGTACATGTGGAATTACACCCCAAAATACATTCTGCTGCTTTCTCCTGACTATGGGAATACCACATGTGTGAGACTTTTGTGGGAGCCTAGCCGTGTACGGGTGCCGAAAAACAATCACTGCCTTCAGGCTTTCAAAGAGCGTAAATTGCTAATTTCACTTCCTCACTACCTATCACAGTTTTGGAGGCCCTAAAAAGCCAAGATATCCATTCGCACACATCCGGACATCCGTAGAGTGGTGATTCGACAGGGGGAATATAAATTGTCACTCTGCAGACGACACTCTGCTTACTATCACTAGCCCGTTGATATCTCTCCCTTCGCTACATAAACTACTGGCTTCCTTTAGTGCCATCTCTATTTATAAAGTTAACACCTCCAAAACTGAAGCCCTTCCTATACACATTTCGCCATCCCTATTATCTCAGCTTAAAGAATCGTACCCTTACAAATGGTGCAATACCTCCCTCAAATATTTGGGTGTCCTACATACCCCCTCTTATTCCTCCCTTTATTCTGCTACAGTTTCCCCGAAAATAAGACCTAGCGTGATTGTCAGTGATGGCTGCAATATAAGCCCTACCCCCCAAATAAGCCCTACACTGTTTCCCGGAAAATAAGCCCTACCCTGAAAATAAGACCTACAAGGACTTTAACTAGGGCTTATTTGGGGTGCAGGGCTTATATTGCAGCCATCACCAACAATTATGCTAGGTCTTATTTTCGGGGAAACAGGGTAACTTTCCCCCTTTGATTTTAGACATTAATAAATCTCTATTGACCTGGACAAAATACCCCCTGTCTATGTTAGGTAGGATCAATGTCCTAAAAATGTCTATCTTGCCCAGATTGCTTTACCACTTTGAAACATTGCCAATTGCCTTGCCCTCCTCACAACTAAAAGCACTCCAGAGGAACTTTTTAAAATTTATATGGAGCGGCAGGACCCACCGCATTGCGAGCTCAGTGGTATTTTCTCTATGATCCAGGGGGGGTTTGGGAGCCCCTGGACATTACTAAATATTACTATGCCACACATTTAAGGGCTATTACTTCATGGTCCTCTCTACACGCACCGAATCAGTGGACTTCCATTGAAAAGGGAGTGCTATACCCAGTTCACCCATGCTCCTTGGTTTGGGGTGCCCTACCTACCCTCCCTGGATCCCATCTATAATTTTCAGTGCACTGGTCCAATGGCATTTACTTTAACCATTTGGCGTAAGTGTCTCAAACATTATTCCCTCACTTCGCCTTGCCCTCCTCTTGTGAATGTGCTATTTAACCCACTCATACCAGACAGTATGTCCCTGGGTAGGGTTTCCCCATGGCTTAATGCACCTCTTTTCCAGTTCCGGATCCTGGTCCATCCCATCACACGGAGACTACACACTTTCAACACTTTGTGCGAGAAATTTGATATACCCGCCCACCTTTTCCATTTCTATCTACAGGTTAGACACTTCTTTCACTCCAAATCCCCAACCCTGACCCTTGATAAACCAACCACCTTTGAACAATTATGCGCTCAGGGTCCTTACCAACTACATTTAATTTCATATATCTACCCTATCCTCCATGGGTCGACCCCTCTCAGGGAGACCACACACCATTATATGAGAAGATGGTCCCATTTGGTGGGCCGACCTATCACGATACAGATGTGGGACAGGGTTTGGTCCTCTATTTTTCCTCTATATATGTGTAATTCAAAGGGAGACATCCATTAAGATTCTTATGTTCTGGTATAGATCCCCTGATGTAACCCACAAATATGACCCCTCAGTCTCGCCACGCTGTTGGCATTGCGGAACTGACACGGGTTCTCTATTTCATATTTTCTGGCAATGCTCCCTGATACAACCCTTTTGCCGTGATGTCAGCCTACTTATACAGAAGGTGGTGGAGTTGTCCCTTCCGCTGGATCCCTTAAATTGTTTTTTGGGCCTTCCTCTCCCAGGTGTAAACAAAAAGGCAAACCGGCTAATCTCCTACATTTTGTTAGCTGCCAAAAGGCTTATCCCATTGACCTGGCTGTCCAATACACCTCCTTCGTGGTCCAGATTTTTGCACCTGGTGGCCGAAATTCGGAGAATGGAGTTTGTAACGGCCTCTGTGCACAATTTTATTTCCCAATTTAATAAAGTCTGGGAACCCTGAGATCTATCGGAGTACTATTTCACGTTTGAGGGCACCAAGTATGCACAGATCCGGGGTACAGCTATGGGGAGCTCAGCAGACCCATCTTTTTGTAGGCCTACTAGAGGAACGTTACATTTATCCATCCGATGCCTTCACCAACCATATTAAATGTTGGTTTAGGTATATTGATGACATTTTTTTTTATTTGGACCAGGGGGGACGTCCAATTCTTTGACTTTGTTGATTTCTTGAACAGCATCTTTACAGGGGTAGTGTTTACACCCGAAATCTCACCATGCAATATTTCATTCTTGGATGTATTGATCACTAATTCTCATGGCTCTCTGGTTACATTTCTCTTCACAAAACCCACTGACAGAAACACACTTCTGCATTATCAAAGCGCACATCCCAAACATCTTTTAGATAGTCTGCCAATATCCCAGTTCATGAGGGTGTCACGGATCTGTTCGGATGAGGATGACAAACTAAAGCAGCTGAACGAGATGTACCACAAGTTTCTGGAAAGGGGGTATCCTACAGAGGTCCTTGACCAGGCATTAACCAAGATAAAGACCACCCGCACCGGGCCCTCTAGGCCTTCTGATCGACCTCTGTTCATACACACATTCAACCGTGAATCTGAACATATCAAACGGGCCATGACAAGAAACTTACATATTCTACGTGCCGATAACGCATTGGCATATGAACTTAAAATGATGTCCCTAATCACACAGATGCAGCAAAACCCTTTGTGACTTCCTTGTACAAGCGGATCCTAGGCACAAATACGCTAAAACCATACCACGAATTTCCCTGGCTGCTACAAATGCCACAATTGCAACGTTTGCAATCCCCTTATATGCGGCAAACATTTTATGCACCCCCATAGGGGTAACCGCTTTCGCATAAGTGAGTACCTGAACTGCAACACTGACTACTGTGTTTATATCCTTAAATGCCCATGCACACTCACTTATGTTGGCAAAACTACCAGCCCTTTCAGAAGGAGGTTCCAAAAGCATAGAAGCGATATTAGACTCGCCCTATCTCAAACTGGGGATGATATACAGATCGATCATAACAAACCAGTGGCTGCACATTTCTTCAAACACAAACATCAGATACATGAACTAAGAGGTATGGTCATAGAACATGTCCATCAACCCATTAGAGGTGGTGACCATGACTGTCTACTACTACAACGTGAAGCCTATTGGATCCATACACTGGGCACGGTGCATCCTGGAGGACTCAATGCCAACTTATCATTCACATGCTTCTTAAATGAGAGATAACAGACTTGTGTTCGTGTTTTCGAATGATGACCGAATTTTTTTCCTTTTTCCTTTTTCTTTGACCATTTGATCCTTTTTTCCCTCTTTTTCTTTCTTTTTGAATATCTCGGTGATGACCTGAAGATGAACCCATGGCATTTCAGTTAGGGATTATTACGAAATTGTGGTGACCTCCTCACCTACAATTTTCCCTGCAATACACTTACTTTAAATTTCCTTTGCATTTAGCCTTTCAGGTTCTCCGCAAATTTCATCATGGCCTTCCTTTCCCCCTCCCCCCCCCCCCCCCACCTTCCCCTAGCCCCTTGCCCCTCGATTCTTTTTCCTCATTCGGTTTTTGTTTTCTCGTTTTCTCGGTTTTCGTTTTCTTTTTTCGTTTCTTTATTTTTTTCGGTTTTTTTTTCCGGTTTTGTTTTTTCACCTCAACTTTTTTTCATTTTTTATTTCACTCTTATCTTCATTTATATATTTCTTTTTGTTTCTCTTTCCTTTTTCTTTTTTCTTTATTTTTTATTTTATTTTATTTTATTTTATTTATTTTTCATTTTTCTTTTCTTTTTTCCATTCATATTTATTATTTATTTATTTATTTTTTATATTTTTTTTTCTCTCTATTTTTTCTATCTTTTCTATTTATTTTTTTTTATTATTTTTTATTTTTTATTAGTTTATTATTTATTTATTTTTTAATTCATCGTTCTCTTCATTTCTTTTTATTCTTCCCATCTGCACTTCAGCAACATCCTCTCTGAGTATCATTTTTCCTTGTTGTACTCTGTCTGTCACTTTTGCCTCTTCTGTTTAAACTCTTTGCTTCTATTTACTTTTCTTCTCTCTTCCCACTCTCTCTCCTCTATTTTGTTCTCACTTCTTGCATTTTCACTTCACCCTACTCACTCACCTCCCATGGTTTTGACATATCCCAGCTAAGGGGCGGGGTCCGCCCACGTCACTCATTTCCATGGCATCGGCGGCCCCAGCACAGCAGCGTCCTCCGTTGCCCAGCTACGACCGACACACCGCGCATGCGCGGTCGGCGGCCGCTGTTACCTCCCTCACACGCTGTTATGCCTGGGACTTCAGCGTCTCCTGTTGCCCCGGCTACCGCTGCATGACGCAAGCGCGTCCTATGTCTAACACTGAGTCTCGTCCCACAGCATCCGATCCCAGCACCGGCGCCGATCCGTTACGGGATCGTGCACTGCAGCCTGATGTTCCCTAACAGCTGTTCCGTCTCCACAACGGTTTGCAGCATCGTCGAGGAGGTACCATGATGACAGGTACACATTACTTTTTTCTGTACCCTCCTTTGTCATTTACTTTTCCTCCATTCATGAAAACATTTTTTTAAACATTTGTTAGTGCCTTTTTGGCGGGATTTATGACGTCACACCAGTCTGGGGGTGGGAGGAGTCTTTTGTTTTTTTCCTTTTCTCTTCTTCTGATTGGTTGATGTTTCTTTATATATTTTTCACTGTTTTTTCACATTTTATCACATGCCTGACGAAGGGGTCCTGCGAGACTCCGAAACGTTGCACTCTCTTTGTGTTGTGATCATGCAATAAACTACACGTTTGGACGCTATCTACGCCGTTCCATGGTGTGCTGGCAAATATTTCCATTTTGACTTGAACCAGTATCCAGCTGGTTGTTGCTGTAGCACCCACATTTCGTGAGCTCATCCAGGAAAGTGTACGATGGGAATATGAAGTATTACTATCGGAGTATGGGACTCCTATGCCAAGCATCACACCCTAAAATTGTATTAACTTTACCTTATCTATGTTCATGTGTCCTCCTCCCCTCCCCATTTCTATATACGCCATTTAATGCATTATTAGATTTTCTATTGCTCATTCTACACCCTCCAAGAAAACCTCTGTCTATTGTATCTTTTTGACTGCTCTTGAAGTTCTAATATCGCTTATGTTGTACACCTATGGGAAGCGATACAGTTCACCCCTGTGTCCTGTATCTGTGGACATTATTTACCTGTATCTACTTTTTATACTTTGTCCTTTTCTTTCATTGTGTTTGTTAACATTGCACTATCATTATCAGTGTATTGTGCATTATGAAACAAGTTTGTATATGTTTTATTTTGATAACCCAATAAAATTACAATTTAAAAAAAAATTTTGAGGATCTCTTTTGTCACAAGTTGTTGAAAATTTAAAAAAGAAAGAAAAATCTAATTTCTGTTTCCAAAAAATTGTGGCAATAAATGAAATCTGCAAAATACTCACCATGCCTCTTAGCAAATACCTTGGGGTATCTACTTTTCCTTTGGGGGGGGGGGGTTGGTTGTGCTATCTTGGCAATTCAGTGCCTTTGAAATACAGGTAGTCAGGAAGTGTTATCAGGAAACTCCCTTTAAAAGCCTGAAGGTGCTTATTGGATTTTGGGGTCCTGTATGCGGCTAGACTGCCAAAAAGTCTCTCACATTGTGGTATCCCCATACTCTGGAGAAGTAGCAGATTGTATTTTGGGATGCAATTCCACATATACCCATGGCATGTGGGAGCAATATATCATTTAAGTGACACTTGTGTAAAAATATATATATATATATATATAATTTTCCAGAAACTTGTGGCAAAAAATAAAATATTCCATGGTCTCAACATGCCTTTCAGCAAATACCTTAGGGTGTCTACTTTCCAAAAAGGGGTCATTTAGGGTGTGTTTGAACTGTCCTGCCATTTTATGTCCAACATTAGAAGCTTATGCCACACCTCACCAACTCTTGTAACCACTTGAAGACTAAAGCCCCGTACACACGATCGGATTTTCTGACAACAAAACCTTGGATTTTTTTCCGAAGGATGTTGGCTCAAACTTGTCTTGCACACACACGGTCACACAAATTTTGGCCCAAAATTCAGGTGACCTACAAGACGTCTGCCGAGCTGAAAAAAAGGAAGTTCAATAGCCAGTGCGGCTCCTTCTACTTGATTCCGAGCATGCGTAAACTTTTGTGCGACGGACTTGTGTACACACGATCGGAAATTCTGACAAGTTTTGTTGTCGGAAAATTTGAGAACCTGCTCTCAAACATTTGTGTGCGGAAATTCCGACAGCAAATGTTCGATGGAGCATACACACGGTCGGACTTTCCGACAACAAGCTCACATGCAACATTTGTTGTTGGAAAATCCAATCGTGTGTATGGGGCATTAGGTTCAGTTTCCACTATTGCGACCCCAAAGTTGTGCGATTTACAGTGCGCCTTTGCAATGGGATTTTTGTTGCGATTTGACGCGACTTTCCAAAAGACTTTGTATGACTTTGATGTTTTGCGATTTGGTCATAGTGATTTAATTCCTTATCCTGCTTAGTCATACCCCCTTGTTGTATATTGCTTAGCAAACATGTTGGCTATGCAATATGTTGGGTCAGCAGTCATTATGGCTATAGATGAAGAAGAGGATAACTGGAGGAGGACAAGGCATAGGTTTTGGATCCATTACGTCATCGCCCAAAGGGAAGGGAGAGGCCAGTTTTGGGTCCTTTACAACGACCTCCGTGCTCATGAAGACAAATTTTTCAACTACACATGGATGTCAATTAGAAGGTGAGAACATTTGTTTATGTCAACTTACAAATGCTCCAAGATATATTTAGGAAAACGTGTATACGGGTAAGGTACCTGTGATAGGTAGTGGAGCTTGTGTGTTGAGGATTCAGGAGAAAACTTAGTCAGGCAGATCAGGTTGGCAACAGATCAGACAAAGCGGTACACGATCGAAATCCAGAGAGTGGTCAGGCAGGTCATACACGAGCTGGCGGTGAAGTACAAAATTAGCAGGCAGGAATTCAGGCAGCAGCTCATATACGGTATTCTGCGTCACAAAGCAGTCTCAACACCCAGGGAGCTAGTCCACACAAACGGGCACTGAGAGATAGGAAGTGCTGCTATTTATGGGCTACTTTGATTGTAGATTGTCCACAGCTGGCAGCAGGCGGGGCTAGTGGGTCCAAGGTAATGCATCCAACTGAGAGAACACAGCCATAACTCCAGACCTCTTCTGTGGCACAACAATACTGCAGCTGTGGGACCAGGAACATCCCGGTTCGAATACACCCAGGTACATGACAGGGCCCCCTCCCCAGTGGACCCCTCCGGGGGGCCAGCGGGGCTTAGTGGGAAAGGAGGCATGGAAGTCTCAAATAAGAGCAGGAGCATGCAAATCTTTGACTGGGACCCAGGAACGGTCTGTGGTGGGATATCCCTTCCAATGAACCAGATACTGTAGGCCACGACCCTGTCTTCTGGAATCAAGAATCTTAGAGACTTTAAAATCATTTCGTCCATCAACAAGAACAGGAGGAAGTAGCTGTTGCGTTCTGGAGTAGCGATTGAAAATTGCCTTTTTGAGGAGGGAAACGTGGAATACGGGGTGTATCCGGAGAGAGGAGGGTAATTTCAACCGGTAGGAGACTGGCACGACTTGAGCAATAAATCTGTAAGGACCGATGAATTGAGAACCCAATTGGGTAGAAGGTTGTTTCAGTCTCACGTATTTGGTTGATAGTCAAACTCTGTCCCCCACCACATATAGAGGTATCTGGCGTTTTCGTTTGTTGGAGAAAAGCGCATACTTGCCTGCTGACTTCCGAAATAATAAGCAAATCTTTTTCCAATGTAATTATATATCAATGGATCCACACTTCAGGATATTTAAACAACTGCTGCCCCCCTATGTAAGTAGGGAACACCTCAGTGAAACCCAGAGAGAATGAGACTAGAAAATAGGGAGTGGCGCTGTGTTATGAAGAGGGAGTATTGATATAAAATAATTCTACTTTCTAAAGTGACGAGTGCAACAGTGCGGTGATTTAATTGCTTCACAAGTGTAAATAGTAGATTAAATAAATAAAAATAAAAATAAATGGAGATAAAAAATGCAGTAGTGCATATTATAAATATAAAGTGATGGGTGCTAGTTAGTGCGAGAAATAATTGTAAACTGTATATAAATACATTGACACAGTTTCATATAGTGGAAAAACAGAAAAAATTACACAATATAAACACTGTAACCCATGTGCTAGTACGTCTTATACAGATTCACCCTCTGTTTGGGAATCCAAAGTGACAAGTGCAAAGTTATACTAATAAATAATGTGGTGTTCAAACCACTATGTAATAATGTGCAAAAAACCTGAAAAAAAAACTGAAAAAAACTAAAAAAAAAAATATATATATATGATATATCAAATCCTCAGCCGAATATGTATCGGGAAAAAGTTCCATATGGTGTGTAGAAAAAATTGTTCATAAAGGTGATATAACGTATCTTCCAAGGAATCTCTCCATTGTAATAGAACAACCGTACAGTGATTATTAACAATCTCCCCCTGATGTGATTGCACTCACCGGAGCGCTCTGCCCCTGCCCCTGCAGGGGTATGAGCGTGGGATGTTATTCCTCAGATGTCGATATCCTTCTGATTCCTCAGGTGCCAATGTCCTCCCAAGTAGCCCAATCTGGGTCATCCACTCACAGGGGGGAGAGAAGAGGGAAGGGGAAGGATTCGCTGTCCCCTGTTGCAATACAGTTCCCAGCCGGACATCCACTTTAGTGCATTATATAAAAATAAAAATATTCCACATAGCGTGACTCTGTTTGGATTAATTTATTTGTAAATATGCTAGAAAGTCCAAGCAGTACGACTGAACACTAATGGTAAAAAATTGGTATTTAAAAAGGAGAGGGAGCTCGCAGGCTCTCTATCTCTCCACGCGACACGGGAAAGCGCCGCCTGCGTTCCACCGGTCAAGTATCCGGAACCATGATAACCGGACGTGACGTTGTGCGTGCCAAGATAGTCTGGACTTACGCGTTTCATCATACGGACGTCATCGGAGGCGCTGCCATCTTGGCACTCCCAACATCTTTTATCTGGGGTGTAGTCATCGCTGCGGCCAATCTCCCGCTAGATGTTGTGAACGAACGTCAAGCGGATCCAATTAACAAATCTGTCACTAGAGAGATATGGGCCTAGATAATAATGTGCTTACAACCTCATGAACGTATCGGGTCTCTTTAGGCGCCATCTAGTGGTATGTTACAGAAGGTTTTAGTTATTTTCGTGGAGTGGCAACGATGAAAACCTCTTGCAATCCAGATATTATCTAGTAAACTTTATTTAAAATGTTAAAAATCCTATTCAAATATTGATCAGATAACTATTAAAATACTGCATCTAAAAGTAGCATGAAGAATGTCATTCCAATATTCCCAAGTGATACGAGTAGAAAACCTAAATAAAAAAGGAAAAAATGAAAAAACTGAAAATAAATAAAAATAAAAAATTGAAAAAAAGTGATAAAAAATATTATTGAATAATAAAGAAATAATAAATATAAAAATAAAAGCAAAAGTAAAAATACAAATAGAAATGAAAATAAAAATAAAAAAAAATATTTGAAATAAAACTAAATGAAATGAAAATAAAAATAAATATAAAAATAGAGATAATAAATATAAATTCAGAAAATTTAAATAAATTCACATAAGGCAAGTAACTATTTCTATTATGGTGGACCTATAGCAGTATAATCAGAGAGTATGTAAAGGGAATTAATATTAGAAGTTGAAAATTAATATCTGAAGCATTATATTTCTATGTACTGTGTTAGGGAAATCAATACGAGGAAGACTTGCTAAATTCTGTATGTTATATAAAAAATATATCCAAAAATCTACAAAAATCTGAAAATCGGACTTTTTGTGAAACAAATTCAATGTAGTAGGTATAAATAGTTCGGAGACACATAAACGGTAGCAATTACCACCCATTCTTTTAAAAATTGGATAAAAAACAGTTCAACTCGATACCGTAGAAGATTAATCCCGTGGGGTCTCTATTGTGGAACTCATCAAAGTGCCGAGAGAGGTTGTGTTTTGGAAAGCCTTTTTTAATATTATTAATATGTTCTCTGATCCTGACAAAAAGAGGCCTAGTGGTTCTTCCCACATACTGTAATCGACAGGGACATTCGATCACATATGTGACGTGAGTACTATCGCAAGTGATTAGTTCCCTAATCTGATACTGATCTAGATTTAAAAGATAACATTTTCTTTGGCTGTTTTTTGCTCACCCGACAAGGCAGACATTTTTGACATCTATAAAAGCCTTTCATTTCAGGGAACAGTCTTATCATCTTGGGTGGGTCGATCACATTGTGTACCAGTTGGTTCCTCAGATTGGGGGCCTTTTTATAAATAAATCTTGGCTTCTTTGAAAGTATCTCCGCCAGGACTCTATTGGATTTCAGAATTGGCCAATATTTCCTGATGATATGTTTAACGTATTGGTTATTAAATCCTGCGACAAAGGCCATATCCATCCCGGAGGAGTTGTTATCTTTCTCCTTTTTTCTCAATAGGGAATCCCGATCTAGACTTCCTATCTCCATCTTCTGCCTAATTAGGGGTTCTCTTTGGTACCCTTTATCAATAAATTTCTTGATCAGAGTGTCGGCCTTTATGTAATAATGCTCTATCTTATGGCAGTTTCTTTTTCCACTTGGGATGGTGGCAGCTGGATATTGGGATGTAACCGTTGCGATCCGTTATTTTAAAGAAAGTTCTAGTGTGTAATTCGTTATTCTCTTTAAAAATCTGCACATCTAGGTAATCTATTTCTTGAGGATCACATTTCCCACTAAAAGAGATGCCATATTGGTTCTGGTTCATCATTCCCAAGAATTCCCGAAAGGAGTCTGCCGTGCCTCTCCACACGATGATCACTTCATCTATATAGCGACGGTAGAATTTTATCTCTGGGCGTATTCTCTTGTATATGTATTCATCTTCCCACATATCCATAAATAAATTCACCACGCTTGGGGCATATCTAGCCCCCATGGCGACGCCCTTAGTCTGAACATAATAGTCCTTCTGGTACCAAAAATAATTACTTTCCATCGCTAATTTTAAGGCCTCCAAAATGAAACTGATCTGTTCTTGTTTGAGGTTAGCATCTCCATGAAGCGCTTTCCCTACCCCCTTAATACCATGTTTTTGTATAATACTAGTATATAGGGAGTTTACATCTATTGTTGCAAGGAGGCAATCATTAACCTCGGTCACATGTTTCAATTCATTAATCAGTTGCGTACTGTCCCTTAGATATAATCTTCCTTTTGCCACCAGTGGTTTCAAAAAACAATCAATATATTCCCCCAATCTGGAAGATAAGGAATTCATTCCGCTTATAATTGGTCTTCCTGGGGGCTTCTCTAGTCGCTTATGTACTTTCGGTAGATAGTACATTACTGGTGTCTTCGTGGACTCACATATCAAATATTTCGCTTCCTTTTTGTTTAAAATTCCTCTATCTTTCCCTTTTTTCACGAGAGTTTTTAATTTCTTTCCATAAAGTTGTTTCGGATTTCCTTTGAGTTTCTTATAGGTGTTTTCCACCCTAAGGAGGTTCTTCATCTCTTCCTCGTAATCTTCTTTCCTTAGTATAACCAGTCCACCCCCTTTGTCAGCGGGGAGTATAACCACTTCTTTTCTTTTTCCAATCTCTTTAATTGCTTTCCATACACTTCTATCTTTGGGGTTCTTCCTTTCTAATTTTGCAAGATCACTTTCCACCATCTTCTTGAAAGCATTCATACATTGGTCACCAGGGACCTTTGGATTGAAAATAGAATTGTTCCTGAGGTTAGTGTGTCTAAATCTGGATGGTTCCTCTACTGGTTTCTTATTTTATTTAAGGCGTAGTGTTTTCTTATTCTTAACTTACGCATACATTTTTGCAAATCAATAAAAACCTTGAATTTATCAATATTCCTATCTGGTGCAAATTTTAATCCTAAGTCTAAAATCTTTAATTCCTCATCAGAAAAAATGGCATCACTCAGGTTGAAGATCCCTTCTCCTAAAACTCTCTTCTTCTTTTTCTTCTTCTTTCCTCCTAGTTTTTCTCTTGCCTGTAACCTCTTTCCATATCTCTTGGGATTTGGTCTGATCCTCTGCCTTGGTTCCTGTTCAGTCCATTCCTTGTCTGCTGTGGATGTCCGTAAGTCCCAGTGTCCCTCCGCTCTCTGTACATAGGTGGGCCTCCTTGCCTCTGGAAGTCCCTGCGGTTTTCCATCCCTGTCTCCTGTAGGGAGGTCGTGCTTTCCATCTCCCAGGCGGGCCACCTCTGTGAAAATCCCCACTGTCCCTGAAAGGTCCTCTAAATTGGGGATTATTGTGGGTGCCATAATATCTCCTATCTCTCAGAGGTGAATACCTATTTTGAGTAGGGAATTATCTGATCAATATTTGAATAGGATTTTTAACATTTTAAAAAAAGTTTACTAGATAATATCTGGATTGCAAGAGGTTTTCATCGTTGCCACTCCACGAAAATAACTAAAACCTTCTGTAACATACCACTAGATGGCGCCTAAAGAGACCCGATACGTTCATATGGTGCTATCCCTCGTCAATGAGGTTGTAAGCACATTATTATCTAGGCCCATATCTCTCTAGTGACAGATTTGTTAATTGGATCCGCTTGACGTTCGTTCACAACATCTAGCGGGGGATTGGCCGCAGCGATGACTACACCCCAGATAAAAGACGTTGGGAGTGCCAAGATGGCAGCCCCTCCGATGACGTCCGTATGACAAAACGTGTAAGGCGGGACTATCTTGGCACGCACAACGTCACGTCCGGTTATCGTGGTTCCGGATACTCGACGGGTGGAACGCAAGTGGCGGTCCTAGGCAGCGCTGCTTCCCCGTGTCGCGTGGAGAGATAGAGAGCTTGCGAGCTCCCTCTCCTCTTTTAAAATACCAATTTTTTACCATTAGTGTTTATTTAGTCGTACTGCTTGGACTTTCTAGCATATTTACAAATAAATTCATCCAAACAGAGTAACGCTATGTGGAATATTTTTATATAATACACTAAAGTGGATGTCCGGCTGGGAACTGTACTGCAACAGGGGACAGCGAATCCTTCCCCTTCCCTCTTCTCGCCCCCCATGTGAGTGGATGACCCAGATTGGGCTACTTGGGAGGACATCGGCACCTGAGGAATCGGAAGGATATCGACATCTGAGGAATAACATCCCACGCTCATACCTCTGCAGGGGCAGAGTGCTCCGGTGAGTGCAATCACATCAGGGGGAGATTGTTAATAATCACTGTACGGTTGTTCTATTACAAAGGAGAGATTCTTTGGAAGATACGTTATATCACCTTTATGAACAATTTTTTCTACACACCATATGGAACTTTTTCCCGATACATAGTCGGCTGAGGATTTGATATATCATATATATATATTTTTTTTTTTAGTTTTTTTCAGGTTTTTTGCACATTATTGCATAGTGGTTTGAACACTACGTTATTTATTAGTATAACTTTGCACTTGTCACTTTGGATTCCCAAACAGAGGGTGAATCTGTATAAGACTTACTAGTAAGTGGGTTACAGTGTTTATAGTGTGTAATTTTTTCTGTTTTTCCACTATATGAAACGGTGTCAATGTATTTATATACAGTTTACAATTATTTCTCGCACTAACTAGCACCCATCACTTTATATTTATCACTTTATATTTATAATATGCACTACTGCATTTTTTGTCTTATTTTATTTTTATTTTTATTTATTTAATCTACTATTTACACTTGTGAAGCGATTAAATCACCGCACTGGTGCACTCGTCACTTTAGGAAGTAGAATTATTTTATATCAATACTCCCTCTTCATAACACAGCGCCACTCCCTATTTTCTAGTCTCTTTTTCCAATGTAGCAGAATATTTTTCACCTGCTGATCTGCTGCTGGTACACCAGAATAAGGCTGAAGTAGGGGAAAAGTCTGAGGGTGCTAGCTTAGGGCTGCGTAGAATGGTGTGGTATGAAGAGCACTGTGCCAACGGGAACTAATGGCAAACTCAGCCAAAGGCAAATACTCAGACCAGTTGGAGTGTAAGACATTGACATAATGTCAAAGATAGGTTTCCATGGTCTGGTTCATGCGTTCTGTTAGAGGGTGATGTGAGGTAGAGAGTGAGAGTGTTACTCACAGTTTCTTGCAGAACGCTCTCCAGAATCGGGAAACAAACTAGGATCCGCTGTCTGAGGCGACATTGGTAGGTATGTCATGATTAGGGGTGAGCTTTGAGTTCAAATTGAACCCATGTTTGACTCAAACATCGCATGTTCGACCATTTTTCCCGAATTTTGAACGTTATGGGCTGTTCGCGCCACGGCCCATAATTCACTGCGGCATCGCAGTGCATTGCTGGCTGATGACTGGCCAAGCATGCACTATGACCCGCATGCTTTGCCAATCACAGCGTCGTCTGTACAGAGGGGTGGCTTTGGCCAATTATGGGTCAGGGGGTTTATTACACGTCCTACACTATATAAGGCCGCCTGCATGGCGGCCTTGCGTAGTGTGTTGCGGCAGTGATGGAGAGATAGACAGAGAGACAATCCTAGGTTTTGTGTATATATATATATATATATATATATATATATATATATATATATATATATATATATATATATATACACACATTGGTGGTGTTCTTATGATCCTATTAGTGTAGTGCGTCCTCTGCACAGTGTGAACCTAAAGCTACATGAAGAGAATTGGTGGTGTTCTTCTGATCCTATTAGTACCGCAGGCAGCTGCAGTATTTACAGTTAGTGTAGTGCGTCCTCTGCACAGTGTGCACCTAAAGCTACATGAAGAAAATTGGTGGTGTTCTTCTGATCCTATTAGTACCGCAGCCAGCTGCAGTATATACAGTTAGTGTAGTGCGTCTTCTGCACAATGTGCACCTGAAGAAAATTGGTAGTGTTCTTCTGATCCTATTAGTACCGCAGGCAGCTGCAGTATTTACAGTTAGTGTAGTGCGTCCTCTGCACAGTGTGCACCTAAAGCTACTTGAAGACAATTGCTGTTGTTCTGATCCTATTAAAACCACAGACAGGCAGCTACAGTATTTACAGTTAGTGTACTGTGTCCTCTGCACAGTGTGCACCTAAAGCTTCCTGAAGAAAATTGGTGGTGTTCTTTTGATTCTATTAGTACCACAGGCAGGCAGCTGCAGTATTAACAGTTAGTGTACTGCATCCTCTGCACAGTGTGCACCTAAAGCTACCAGAAGAAAATTGGTGGTGTTCTTCTGATCCTATTAGTACTCCAAAGACATGCTGATAGGTTAATTGGATCCTGTCTAAATTGTCCCTAGTATGTATGCATGTGAGTTAGGGACCTTAGAGTGTAAGCTCCTTGAGGGTAGGGACTGATGTGAATGTACAATGTATATGTAAAGCGCTGCGTAAATTGACGGCGCTATATAAGTAACTGAAATAAAATAAATAAATTAGTACCACGGGCAGGCAGCTGCAGTATTTACAGTTAGTGTACTGTGTCCTCTGCACAGTGTGCACCTAAAGCTACCTGAAGACAATTGCTGTTGTTCTGATCCTATTAATACCACAGGCAGGCAGCTACAGTATTTACAGTTAGTGTACTGCGTCCTCTGCACAGTGTGCACCTAGAGCTACCTGAAGACAAATGCTGTTGTTCTGATCCTATTAATACCACAGGCAGGCAGCTACAGTATTTACAGTTAGTGTACTGGGTCCTGTGCACAGTGTGCATCTAAAGCCACAGGAAGAAAATTGGTGGTATTCTTCTCATCCTATTAGTACCGCAGGCAGCTGCACTATTTACAGTTAGTGTAGTGCATCCTCTGCACAGTGTGCACCTAAAGCTACCTGAAGAAAATTGGTGGTGTTCTTCTGATTCAATTAGTACCGCAGCCAGCTGCAGTATTTACAGTTAGTGTAGTGCATCCTCTGCACAGTGTGCACCTAAAGCTACATGAAGAAAATTGGTGGTGTTCTTCTGATCCTTTTAGTACCCTAGACAGCTGCAGTATTTACAGTTAGTGTAGTGCGTCCTCTACACAGTGTGCAGCTAAAGCTACCTGAAGACAGTTGCTGTTTGTTCTGATCCTATTAATACCACAGGCAGGCAGCTACAGTATTTACAGTTAGTGTACTGTGTCCTCTGCACAGTGTGCACCTAAAGCTACCTGAAGACAATTGCTGGTGTTCTCATACTAATAATACTACAGGCAGGCAGTTGATTCTGCTAGCTGCAGTATCAGTATATATATACATCCCAGCTTTGTGCAGCTCCATCTCACTGCAGGCCATTAATATGCCTGGAAGGCCAACAAGGAGAGGCAGACAGTCACAAGCCAATAAAAGAGGGCAAGCAGGCTCTGTGTCTAGAGGCAACAGTGCTGGTCGTGGAGACGGTGCATCCTCATTAGCACGTGGCCGTGGGACACGCTTGTCCTTTTTTTCGGCAGCTGGCGTGTTGAGCCGCAACATGCGGAAGACTTGGTAGAGTGGATGACCAAGCCGTCCTCATCCTCCTCATCCTCTCTCACCCAGGCTCAGGGAACTTTGTCTGGCAAAGCTGCTGCCAATTCGGCCTCTTCCCTCGGCTCAATGGCATCAGTCACTCCTTCCCTAGCCCCACCATGTCCTCCTGAGGAGTCCCCCGAACTGTTTTTTTTTTTATTATTTTTATTGAGTTTCAGGTTTAGATACAAAACAAAGCCTATTGGGCATGCCCTGGCTCGGTGAAACAACATTGTGAGGAAAAAAAACAAAAAAAACCCAGAAAAACAGAAAAACAAAACCTCTTTAAGGCAGTGTTTCTCAACTCCAGTCCTCAAGGCGCACCAACAGGTCATGTTTTCAGGCTCTCCATTATTTTGCACAGGTGATTTGATCAGTTTCATTGCCTTGGCAATTACCACAGCCATTTCATCAGAGGGAAATCCTGAAAACATGACCTGTTGGGGCGCCTTGAGGACTGGAGTTGAGAAACACTGCTTTAAGGTAGTGCCGTTGGTGGCACTAGGACAAAGTTCTATGCTCCAGTAGCTACTAAGATTGTTAGAGTATTGTAGGTATCAGCAGCTCAGGGGTAGAAGTAAGTCATATTATATAAGAAGGAAGTCACAATAATTAGGCACCTGGTCTATTGTAAGGCAATCTATTAATCAGGAGAGTCAGGGTCAGGGTTGGTAGATAGGTCCTCTACCCAAATGTCCTAGACCTTGTGGAATTTTTTGGAGCAACCTCTCGCTAGGTAGGTTGCCTTGTATAGTGGTAAGTTGACAGTAATTCATTTTTTCCAAGAGCTCAGGGTTGGAGCTGATGGAGATTTCCATTGGAGAAGAATAATTTTCCTTGCATAAAACAATAATAACCCTAACAGCGTTCTGGAGACCCGAAGATGAGCCAGAGTATCCACCAAACCCAGCAGACAAACCTCTACCGTCCGGGGCACATGAATGGTGGTCACAGAGCGTATGTCCGAGACCACCGCTTCCCAGAAAATTTGAATATGAGGGCATTGCCAGAATATGTGTATAAAGTCTGCCGAGTCCGCTGCACACCGCCAGCACTCTGCGGAGACGGAGGGATATATTCTGTGTAAACGTGCAGGCGTGAGATAGAGCCTATGTAGGATTTTGTACTGAATTAACCTGTCCCTTGTAGAAACCAGCTGTGAGAATGCACACTCCCATGTTTCTTCCCACCCTTCATCATCTAGGTCAGGGACGTCCAGCACCCCTTTAGATTTGAGAGTTTGCAACCCTGAGTGGATAGAGAGAGCCATTGTCTTATAGATAGTTGAGAGGGGTTTAGTGAGGGCTTCATCTCTAAGAATTTCCTCTAGGTTTGAGGTAAAAAAAAGCTACTGGTTGTTGTTTAAATTGAATTTGAAAGGCATGTCTCAAATGTAAATATCTAAAGAAGTATACGTTAGGGAGGTCAAATTGCAATATTAAGGTGTCAAAGGGTTTCAGTTCTCCGGCTATACATATCTGCTCTAAATATTTAATACCCTTTACTGCCCACATCTGCGGGTCGGGTATAGAGGCAAATTTCGGTAGTAATGGATTGAGCCATAGGGGGGTATGTTGTGAGATATGATCAGGGGGGCTAGGGCGTAGGTCTTGGGCCTGCACCCAGGCTTTCAATACAGCCTTCATGGCTGCAGTCAAAAGAAGGGAGGCAGAGGCCCCTCTATATAAGAGGTTTTTAAGAGCCTCAAAAGAACCTATGCAGGAAGCTTCTAATACTACCGCCGCATTGGACTCATTCTGTGTAAGCCAGTTATGGGCATGTGTGAGCATTGCTGCCAGAAAATATTTGTAGAGATCTGGGCATGCCAAACCTCCCTGTAGCCACGGTCGCTGCAAGATTGTCAACTTAAACCTCGGTTGTTGTGAGCCCCAAATGAAAGCAGTTAAACTGGAATGAATTATTTTAAAGTATTTTTTGAGAATCCACACTGGCACATGCCGGAGCACATAGAGAAAACCAGGTAGCAACTTCATTCATCCGGGGAAATCTCAATACCCAGGTATCTGTTCCTGGGTGACCATACTAAAGGTAGGGTAGGGTCAGCTCCGTCTTGGGCCTCTTTGTCAATAGGTAAAATTTGTGATTTTCCCCAATTAATTTGTAGTCCAGAATAAATGGAAAATTCAGACAGTATACGCAATGCTTCTTTAACCAGTTCCCGACCGGCGCACGCCGATGTACGTCGGCAGAATGGCATGGCTGGGCAAATGGACTTACAGGTACGTCCATTTAAATTCTCCGCAGTGCCATTGCGTGAGCGCGCCGGCCGGGAGCTCCGTGAGTCGGGTCATGGGTCCCGCGGACTCGATCGCCGCGGGGATACCCGTGATCGCCTCATGGAGAGGACGAACAGGGAGATGCTGATGTAAACAGCATCTCCCCGTTCTGCCTAGTGACAAGTGTCACTGATCACTGCTCCCTGTCATCGGGAGCAGTGATCAGAGTAATGACACTGCTAGCCCATCCCCCTACAGTTAGTAATCACTCCCCTAGGACATACTTAACCCCTTTACTGCCAGTGTCATTTACACAGTAATCAGTGCATTTTTAATCACCATTGATCGCTGTATAAATGACAATGGTCCCAAAAATGTGTCAAAAATGTCCGACACGTCCGCCATAACGTCGCAGTCACAATAAAAATTGCTGATCGCCGCCATTACTAGTAAAAAAAAAAAATTATTAATAAAAATGCAATAAATCTATCCCCTATTTAGTAAACGCTATAACTTCTGCGCAAACCAATCAATAAACGCTTATTGCGATATTTTTTTACCAAAAATATGTAGAATATGATCGGCCTAACCTGAGGAAAAAAAAATTTTTTTATATATTTTTGGGGGAAATTTTTTACAGCATAATGTAAAAAATAGTGGTTTTTTCAAAATTGTCGCTCTTATTTTGTTTATAGCGCAAAAAATAAAAATCGCAGAGGCGATCAAATACCACCAAAAGAAAGCTCTATTTGTGGGAAAAAAGGACGTCAATTTTGTTTGGGAGCCATGTCACACGACCGCGCAATTGTCAGTTAAATCGACGCAGTGCCGAATCGCAAAAAACGCTCTGGTCAGGAAGGGGGTAAAATCTTCTAGGCTGAAGCGGTTAAGAGATAGCCCTGGGTCATTGAGAAACAGCATACATTGCTATCTTTTCCATCAAGGTTCCTGCATGGATACCAATGACAGTGGGGGCCCTCTTCAAGGCCACTGCCACCGGCTCCATCACAATAGCGAACAGACTCGGAGACAATAGTCAACCCTGTCTCGTACCCCTCCTAATTGGGAAGGGGTCTGAGAGCTTGCCCCCTATTTTAACTTGGGCTGAAGGGCAGGAATATAACAACTGCACCCATTTCAAAAACTCAGGCCCGAAACCCATAGCCTCCAGTACTGAGAGCATATAAGGCCAGGCCACAGAGTCAAAAGCCTTCTCAATGTCAAGTGCTGCTAAGACTCTGGATTTGGATTCAGTTGGAGGTAGCTGCAAATGCGTGAAGACCCGGCGAACATTTATGTCCGTGGACTTGCCCGGGAAAAACCCTGTTTGATCTATGCTGAGTAGGTCAGGAATAATTTTCATCAATCTAGTGGCTAAAATTTTTGTTAAAATTTTTAGATCGTAATTCAGCAAAGAAATGGGCCTATATGAGGCGCATTTGGAGTGGTCCTTTCCTGGCTTGAGAATTAAGACTATGTGGGCCTGATACATAGAGGGGGCAGCGTCATTTTTCCTAAATATTCAGCGAACAGGCTGTGTAGTTTGGGTGCCAGAGTTGAGATGTACATCCTATACCACGCTCCTGGGATACCATCTGGACCCGGAGTTTTCTTACTGGGAAAAGAACGTACAGCTGTTTCGATTTCTTCTAATGAAATGGGTTTATCAAGAAGTACCACTTCTTCTGGTGAAAGTGTGGGGAGATCTAGGGTACTGAGTAATTCACGGATAGCGGTTTCTGATGGGCCTGGGACTGCGGAGTACAACTGGCTAAAATATTCGGTGAATTTGTGTAGAATGTTAGTGGGATCAGATGTCACAGTATCATCAGCACAGCTTATGCTTGAAATCACCGTTTGAAACCTATGATCTGCTACTAGATTAGCCAGCAGTTTCCCATTTTTGTCTCCGGACTCAAACACCCTGCCAACCACAAAGCGCAGATCTAAATGCATAGCCGAAGCCATATGTAAAGATAATTCGCGTCTCCTCTGCGCAAGTAGCTCAAAGTTGTTTACAATCGGGGAGCCAGAAAAGGTTTCCGCTGCTTTCACCTCCCCCTCTTCCAGGTGTTTTATTTGTGATGACAAGTCTGATTTGACTGCTTTAATGGCAGATATATATTCACCCCGTATATCTGCCTTAAAGGCATCCCATACCATAGCTTGAAGTGGATCCCTCATTAGTTTCCCAATATTGATTAAATTTGGGTAAAATGAGGTCTCCCACCTTCTGGTTCTGTATCAATTTGGGCGCTAGATGCCAGCAATCGGGATTCCTGGCATCCTCCAAGGCCATACACAGCTCTAGGGGGGCATGATCAGGGAGACCAGGGGGAAGATAGGCTACACTTTTAATTATAGTCAATGCTGGTGCATTACCAAAGGCTATGTCAATCCGGGAACCTGATTTATGGGTAGAGGAGACACAGGAGTAGGTCTTTATTCCCGGATGTTTCCATCGCCAAATTTCTGTATAGTCCCAAGCCTGAGCCCAGTTGCATAGATCAGGAGTGTGAGCTCTGGATGGGTTAGAGGAGTCAAGCTTAACATCCATAACGGAATTAAAGTCCCCAGCTATATACAGCCGTGAGAACGACAGGGATGCCAATTTATCATAAATGGTGTACAGGACCTGTTGGTTAAAGGGAGGAGGTATGTAGATATTGACAAAGGCGAATATCATAGTATTAATTTCTAATAACAGGATAATAAATCCAAGTGGATCAGTAATAAGATGTAACACCTTATACGCCAGTGATTTGTTCAGAAGGATTGCCACACCCCTAGCGTAACCTGAGTAGTTAGCGTGGAAGGCCTGCTGAACCCATGACCTGCGTAATGCCAGGATCTTTTTGCCTTTCAAATGGGTTTCCTGTAAGAAAAGAATATGGGGTCTGTGGTAGTTCAGATATTTGAACATTAGCGCCCCCTTAAAGTTATCATTGAGCCCTCTAACGTTCCATGATAATTTGAAATCCATTTCAAATCCATAAATCAAATAAGGAAATACATGGTTTGAGCAGGAGAGACCCAAAAAACATGTATATAGTGTACATATCGTGTGAGGTATGAGGATTGATATCTTGGAGAACCCTGGAAGAAAAAAAAACTGCTGCCTTTTCAGTTGGTAGACTCTGTCCCCTTCCGTGAGTTTGTGGAATGTGCGGTTCTTCAGTGGCAGGTTCCCAGACGCCACTTTTTCTCACGGAAGGCAATTTCGGCTCTCTACCGGCATGTGGAAGGCAATGTCTTGGCCTCGCTGGACAGGGCAGTCAGCGGTAAGGTGCATATTACCGCTGACTCATGGTCCAGCAGGCATGGACAGGGACATAACCCATCTTTCACCGAGTACTGGGTGACTCTTCTGGCAGCTGGGAAGGATGCAGGACAGGGTGCAGTAGTGTTGTAGGTTATTCCGCCACCATGCCTCCAAAATTCTACTAGTGGTGATTCTGCCACACCTCTCTCCTCCACCCCTCATCTTCTTCTTCCTCCATGGCCTCTTCCTGTGCTGATTTGTCCTCGGAACCAGCGGTGCTCCATAGGCGTTCACGGGGCTACGCAAGCATGCAGGCAAAAAGATGCCATGCGGTGCTTGAGCTGGTGTGCTTGGGGGACAGGAGCCACACTGGGGCAGAGATTCTGTCAGCTGTGCAGGGGCAGGCTCAGAGGTGGTTGACACCACGCCAGCTTAAGGCAGGTATGGTGGTTTTTGACAATGGCACCAACCTCTTCTCCGCCCTCCGACAGGGACAACTGACTCATGTGCCCTGTTTGGCTCACGTCCTTAACTTGCTGGTGCAGCGGTTCTTGGGCAGGTACCCGGGCTTACAGGACGTCCTGAGGCAGGCCAGGAAAGTCTGTGTGCATTTCCGCCAGTCATATAATGCCAGTGCTCGGCTGGCTGACCTCCAAAAGGAATTTAACCTGCCCAAGAACTGCCTAATCTGTGACATCCCCACCAGGTGGAACTCAACGTTGGCTATGCTGCAGCGGCTGCACATGCAGCAGAGGGCCATCAATGAGTACCTATGCGACTATGGCACCAGGACAGGATCAGGGAACCTTGTTTTTTTTCCCAACGCCAGTGGGCTATGATCAGGGATGCATGCACTGTCCTGTCACCATTTGAGGAGGCCACGAGGATGGTGAGCAGTGACAGTGCATGCATCAGTGACACGGTCCCTCTTGAGGCAGAACAGAGGGAGGAAGAGGAGGACTTCCTTACCTCTCAAGGCCCCCTTTATCCAGACGGTGTTCCTGCATGCCTGCCGATCACACAGGAAGAGGACGAGGAGGAGGAGGATTGCGTCAGCATGGAGGTGGAGCCTGGCACTCAGCATCAGCAGCAGTCTTCAAGGGATCATTTACAGTCCGAAGAAACCCATGAACTTGTACGTGGCATGGAGGAGGTGGCTGCAGATCATGTCGTCCTTAGTGACCCAGAGGACTCTGGACCGAATGCCTCAGCAAACCTACGCTGCATGGCCTCCCTAATCCTGCAAAGCCTGCAGAAGGATCCTCGTATTCGTGGTATCAAGGGGAGGGATGATTACTGGCTGGCAACCCTCCTTGATCCACGTTACAAGGGTAAGGTTGTGGACCTTATCTTGCCATCGTAGAGGGAGCAGAGAATGAAACATCTTCGGGAGGCCTTGCAGAAAGGTTTGTGCAACGCGCTTCCAGAACCTGGGAGGTTACAATTTCCTGGTTCTCCTGGACAATGTGTTGCTGAGGCTTCAGGCAGTCACAGAAGGAGAAGGTGGCCGTCTGACCGATGCGTTC
Organism: Lithobates clamitans; assembly: GCA_037952925.1. Classification (NCBI taxonomy): domain Eukaryota; kingdom Metazoa; phylum Chordata; class Amphibia; order Anura; family Ranidae; genus Lithobates; species Lithobates clamitans. Next base: position 693,818 of record JBBGZY010000912.1, on the reverse strand, counting down.
GACAATTTTTTAGTCCACAGCCCTAAGGTCTGTATTCCAGCAACCATCGCCACCATCTGATTCACATGGTGCAGGATTAAATAGGGGCAAGATCAGACTTGGACACCTTTCCCACCGAAAATCCTCTGGGTTACTGGGTCTTGAGGATGGATCACTGATCAGAGCTTGCACAGTATGCAATTGAGCTACTGGCCTGTCCTGCATCCAGCATTCTTTCGGAACGCACATACATTGATTTTTTTTAATGTGAGATCCCTTCAAGACTGCCTATGCTGATGCTGAGTGACTATCCTGTTATGCTGAGTCACAATCCTCTTCCTCCTCAATTTTCATGTTGATAGCTTCTAAGAACATTTTTGGTTCTGGGCACCGCCACCAGTGGCCAAGGCCCAATTTTTCTGCCCCTGTTTAACAACAATTACAATTTTTGATGCAATACTTTGCAGCAGGGCTCATTCCTGTGCACCAACACCAGTGCCCAAGGCCCAATTTTTCTGCCCCTGTTTAACAGGGGTGTATAATTACAATTTTTGATGCAATACTTTGCAGCAGGGCTCATTCCTGCGCTCCAACTATAGCATCTGTGAGGGGTTGCAGTGTTGTGGCATCAGTGCCTAAGGCCCAATTTTTCTGCCCCTGTTCAACAGGGACATGTAATTACAATTCTTGATCTAATATTTCACAGCAGGGCTCATTCCTGCGCCCACCAAGAGTAACTGTGAGGGCTTACAGTGTTGTGGCAACACCACCACCACCAACAAAGGCCCAATTTTTCTGTCCCTATTAAACAGGTGCATGTAATTACAATTCTTGATATAATATTTCACAGCAGGGCCCGTTCCAGCGCCCACCAAGAGTAACTGTGAGGACTTACAGTGTTGTGGCACCAGCACCACCACCAAAGGCCCAATTTTTCTACCATTGTTCAACAATGGCATGTAATTACAATTCTAGATCTAATATTTCACAGCAGGGCCCATTCCTGTGCCCACCAAGATTAACTGTGAGGGCTTACAGTGTTGTGGCAGCACCAACACCTAAGACCCAAATTTCATATAGGGCAGGCCCCTACTTTCAAACATCCAATTTACAAACGACTCCTACTTGCAAACGGAAGGAGACAACAGGAAGTGAGATGAAATCTACCCCTAGGAAGGGAAATTCTCTCCTGTAAGAGTTAATATGGGAAAAACGTGTCTCCTCTTCACTGATGCTTTATCACCAATCCTTGTTTCACTAAAAACCCCAAATATTCAAAAAACGATTGTCATTGGGACAGAAAGTGAGGTGAAATCTTCTGAAGAGGTGCACAGACAGCAAAACAAATGTTCCAGGGGTGATAACCCTTCCCCATGTTTTCCAAAAAGCTTAAAAATAGGTTTTTTGGATGGAGCTACACTTTAAAAATGTACCAGTTCAAAATTACAAACAGATTCTACTTAACAACAAACCTACAGTCCCTGTCTTGTTTGCACCGCCTGTATACTGCCGTTCAGAGTATATAGGGGCTGGGGGCCCCACGCCTTTCCTTTTTTTAATTTGGGTGAGGGGTTCCTCTTAATATCCATACAAGACCCAAAGGGCCTGGTAATAAGCTGGGGGGTGGGGCGTACCCATGCCGTTTGTCTCACTAATTTTCATCCATATTGCCGGGACCCGACATTACATTAAAGCTGCAAGCAGTTTTAAATGACTTTTATTCCTTTAAAAACGTCATTTTTAAAGGAACTGTTCTAAGCATGGGAAACACGCGCCACTTTACAGGCATACTATAGACACCCCCCCAGGTACGATATTTAAAGGAATATTTCACTTTTTTTTCACTTCAAGTATCATTAAAATCACTGCTCCCAAAAAAACAGCCATTTTTAAAACTTTTTTTTGCATTGATACATGTCCCCTGGGGCAGGACCTGGGTCCCCAAACCCTTTTTAGGACAATAACTTGCATATTAGCCCTTAAAATTAGCACGTTTGATTTCGAATGTTCGAGTCCCATAGATTTTAACGGGGTTCTTAAGTTTGCGCAAACTTTTGGTCCGTTCCCAGGTTTTAGTGCGAACTGGGGGGTGTTCGGCTCATCCCTAGTCATGATATCTCACAATATGGGAAAGGAAAAGGGTAGACAGTGCTTCCACTGTAGGTAATCCCGGGAGCGGCACAAAAGGAGACATTTTGGAAAAGCGATCCACTATGACCCATATAGCAGTCATGCCCTCGGACTTGTGTAAGTCTGTAATAAAGTCCATAGTCAAATGGGTCCAAGGCTAGTGAGGTGCCGGAAGTGGTTGTATCAGTCCAGTAGGCAATGTGCGGGGTACTTTATTAGCAGCACAAGTTGGATAGGCAGCCACATAGTCAGTAACATCCCTTTTCATATGATGCCACCAGACATGACGCTGCAAGGTCTTAAGAGTGATGGTGACACCAGGATGACCGGATAACACACCATCATGTGCCCAGAGGGTACAGGTTTTCTGAGGCTAGGGGCTATGAAAAGGCGACCTGGTGGTATCTTCAAGCCTTGGGGAACATGATTCTGGGTTTCTTGTAACTGTTGGGAAAGAGCCGTAGAGATATGTGCTACAATTTTGTGAGGTGGGATTATATACTGCTCGGTAGGTTGATCTTCTTCAGAGATAGCGAACTGTCTGGAAAGAGCATCAGCTTTGTTGTTTTTATGCTCAGGAACATAAAGAACAAAATTAAAACGGGAGAAAAACCAGAGCCCATCGAGCGTCTTGCAGTCTGAAGATGCAGCAGATTTTTATGGTCAGTGAGGATAGAAAAGGGCTTGGGAGCCCCTTCCAGAAGATGTTGCCATTCAGACAATGCCAATTTGATAGCCAGTAGTTCTCGATTCCCAACATCATAATTCATTTCCGCTGGAGAAAACTTTCTAGAAAAAAACGCTACTGGATGGATTCTTAGGCTGTCTCTGGGACAGCACGGCACCTGCTTCTACCTCAGAGGCATCAACCTTAACTATATACTGGAGATCGGGATTTGGATGCTGAAGAATTGGAGCCTTGCTGAACATGTCTTTTAATTGCTGGAAAGGCGATTCTGCTTCTGAGGGCCACACGTTGAAATTTGTACCTTTCTTAGTCATAGCAGTAAGGGGGGCCACAATGAAGCGTCTGTAGTAATTTGCGAACCCTAGAAAGCTTTGGAGCCCTCTTAAAGTGGTCGGTTGGGGCCATTGCAAAGACAGCGGTAAGTTTTTGAGGGTTAATTTTGAAACCGACAGCACTTATAATGTATCCAAGAAAATGAATACGGCTTTGATGGAAACTGCATTTCTCAAACTTCGCATAAAGATGGTTTTCTTTCAGTCGTTTTAATACCTGCTTTACATGTGAGATGTGCTCTAGATGAGTCTTGGAAAAGATTAAAATGTCGTCCAAGTAGATGATCACAAAACTGTTGCTGAATTCGTGAAAAATGTCATTCATGAAATGTTGGAAGACAGCAGGGGCGTTACACAACCCAAATGGCATAACCAGATATTCAAAATGTCCATTAGGAGTGTTGAATGCTGTCTTCCACTCATCCCCGTCTTTAATTCGTATCAGATTATAAGCCCCTTGTAGGTCCAGCTTAGAGAAGATAACGGCTCCCTTAAGTACATCAAACAGTTCAAGAATGAGAGGCAAAGGGTTGGTGTCTTTTACAGTGATTTGATTTCAACAAAGAAAAACCTACCCCTACTGAAGAAGAAGAGGGTCGGATAAAACCTCTTTCCAAGTTGTCTTTAATGAATTCCTCCATGGATTTTTGTTCAGGCAAAGACAGGGGATAGGTCCTTCCTTTGGGAAGAGGTGCTCCGGGAATCAAATTAATTGTGTAGTCAAAAGAACGATGTGGAGGTAAAACCTCTGCCTTTTGCTTGCAAAATACGTATGCAAACTCATGGTATTCATGAGGCAGGGTAGGTGGGATGGCCATGGATGCCAACAGAGAACCAGAAAGTCTTTTGGGTTGAGACAAACAGTTTAGATGACAGCAGGGGCGGACTGACAACTCATGGGGCCCCCGGGCAATAGGGGCTCATGGGGCCCCCTTAGTCCCCACCCACCCACACACAAGCCACACCCTCACAAAGCCCCACGTATATATTGCACTGCTACATTACATGCATTGGTCACAGAATTTCTCTACTTCATGTTCAAAATAAATGTTTAAAGATTAAAGAAAAATAAACTCACTTTAACCACATACATTTACTGCAGGGCTGCGTCTCCTGTGAGCAGAATCATGTACAGGTACTTGATTCTGCACTTGCGGGTCTGCATGCTGTTTGACCTGCTGCCGCTGTGATTGGACACACCGAGAGCTAACCAGCGGGTCCGGAGGACCCCATGTCCGCCAGGCCCCGACGATCGTTTCCATCAGAGGCAGAACTATGTAAACAAGTCCCCAGAGAGCCTCCCCTTACATCAGGGTCCCCAGAGAGCCTCCCCTTACATCAGGGTCCCCAGAAAGCCTCCCCTTACATCAGGGTCCCCAGAGAGCCTCCCCTTACATCAGGGTCCCCAGAGAGCCCCCCCTTACATCAGGGTCCTCAGAGAACCTCCCCTTACATCAGGGTCCCCAGAGAGCCTCCTCCTTACATCAGGGTCCCCAGAGAGCCTCCCCTTACATCAGGGTCCCCAGAGAGCCTCCTCCTTACATCAGGGTCCCCAGAGAGCCTCCTCCTTACATCAGGGTACCCAGAGAGCCCCCTCCTTACATCAGGGTCCCCAGAGAGCCCCCTCCTTACATCAGAGTCCCCAGAGAAACCCCCCATACATCAGGGTCCCCAGAGAGCCCCCCTTACATCAAGGTCTTCAGAGAGCCCCCCCTTACATCAAGGTCTTCAGAGAGCCCCCCTTACATCAAGGTCCCCAGAGAGCCCCCCCATACATCAAGGTCTCCAGAGAGCCCCACATACATCAGGGTCCACTCCCCAGAGAGCCCCCCCATGCATCAGGGTCCCAGAGATCCCCCCATAGATCTGGGTCCCCAGAGAGCCCCCCATAGATCTGGGTCCCCAGAGAGCCCCCAATAGATCTGGGTCCCCAGAGAGCCCCCCCCCATACATCAGGGTCCCCAGAGAGCCCCACATACATCAGGGTCTCCAGAGAGCCCCCCCCAAACATCAGGGTCCCCAGAGAGCCTCCTCCTTACATCAGGGTCCCCAGAGAGCCTCCTCCTTACATCAGGGTTCCCAGAGAGTCCCCTCCTTACATCAGGGTCCCCAGAGAGCCCCCTCCTTACATCAGGGTCCCCAGAGAGCCCCCTCCTTACATCAAGGTCCCCAGAGAGCCCCCTCCTTACATCAGGGTCCCCAGAGAAAACCCCCTTACATCAGGGTCCCCAGAGAGCCCCCCCATACATCAAGGTCCCCAGAGAGCCCCCCATACATCAAGGTCCCCAGAGAGCCCCCCATACATCAAGGTCCCCAGAGAGCCCCCCCATACATCAAGGTCTCCAGAGAGCCCCACATACATCAGGGTCAACTCCCCAGAGAGCCCCCCTATACATCAGGGTCCCAGAGAGCCCCCCATAGATCTGGGTCCCCAGAAAGCCCCCCAAAGATCTGGGTCCCCAGAGAGCCCCCCCATACATCAGGGTCCCCAGAGAGCCCCCCCATACATCAGGGTCCCCAGAGAGCCCCCCCATACATCAGGGTCCCCAGAGAGCCCCCCCATACATCAGGGTCTCCAGAGAGCCCCCCCAAACATCAGGGTCCCCAGAGAGCCTCCTTCTTACATCAGGGTCCCCAGAGAGCCTCGTCCTTACATTAGGGTCCCCAGAGAGCCTCCTCCTTACATCAGGGTCCCCAGAGAGCCCCCCATACATCAGGGTCCCCAGAGAGCCTCCCCCCATACATCAGGGTCCCCAGAGAGCCTTCCCCCATACATCAGGGTCCCCAGAGGGCCTCGTCCTTACATTAGGGTCCCCAGAGAGCCTCCTCCTTACATCAGGGTCCCCAGAGAGCCTCCCCCATACATCAGGGTCCCCAGAGAGCCCCCCCCATACATCAGGGTCCCCAGAGAGCCCCCCCATACATCAGGGTCCCCAGAGAGCCCCCCATAAATCAGGGTCCCCAGAGAGCCCCCCATAAATCAGGGTCTCCAGAGAGCCCCCCATACATCAGGGTCCCCAGAGAGCCCCCCCCCATACATCAGGGTCCCCAGAGAGCCCCCCCATACATCAGGGTCCCCAGAGAGCCCCCCCATACATCAGGGTCCCCAGAGAGCCCCCCGTACATCAGGGTCCCCAGAGAGCCCCCCATACATCAGGGTCCCCAGAGAGCCCCCCGTACATAAGGGTCCCCAGAGAGCCCCCCCATACATCAGGGTCCCCAGAGAGCCCCCCCCATACATCAGGGTCCCCAGAGAGCCCCCCATACATCAGGGTCCCCAGAGAGCCCCCCATACATCAGGGTCTCCAGAGAGCCCCTATACATCAGGGTCCCCAGAGAGCCCCATCATACATCAGGGTCCCCAGAGAGCCCCCCACACATCAGGGTCCCCAGAGAGCCCCCCATACTTCAGGGTCCCCAGAAAGCCCCCCCCCCATACATCAGGGTCCCTAGAGAGCCCCCCATACATCAGGGTCCCCAGAGAGCCCCCCCATACATCAGGGTCCCCAGAGAGCCCCCCCTTACATCAGGGTCCCCAGAGAGCCCCCCCCCATACATCAGGGTCCCTAGAGAGCCCCCCATACATCAGGGTCCCCAGAGAGCCCCCCCCATACATCAGGGTCCCCAGAGAGCCCCCCCCATACATCAGGGTCCCCAGAGAGCCCCCCCATACATCAGGGTCCCCAGAGAGCCCCCCCATACATCAGGGTCCCCAGAGAGCCCCCCCATACATCAGGGTCCCCAGAGAGCCCCCCCCATACATCAGGGTCCCCAGAGAGCCCCCCCATACATCAGGGTCCCCAGAGAGCCCCCCCATACATCAGGGTCCCCAGAGAACCCCACATACATCAGGGTCCCCAGACTTAACCCCCCAGAGGTTCCCCTGTACCTGGCTGTGCACCTCCAACCCAAGGGGGAGGTGGGAGGTGGCGATCGGCAGTTCTATGGTGCCTGTGGATCTCACTGGGGCTTGTAGTCCTCCTTCTGATTCTGTACAGTGGATAGGGGAGGGGCCTCTGACCCGGGCAGCAGTCGGCAACAGCGTACAAGCAGAGAGTGAAACTTGTAGCTGCCCGGGTCAGAGGCCCCTCCCCTTTCCACTCTACAATCTGGAGGAGAAATACAAGTCCCCGGGAGATGCTGCGAGCACCATAGAGCTGCTGATCGCCGCCTCCCACTCCCCTCACTGCATCCCAAACTGAAAGAGGAGATGCCCGCCTCATCCCCCCGCACCCCCCCCCCCCCCCGCGGCAGTCGGCAGAACGGCTCCACCGCAGCACGCCCAGCAGCATACCCCTAGATCCGACGAGCGTGTCTCCCGGGCCCCCTACTGGCTGCGGGCCCTCGGTCGGCGTCCGATCGACCGAATGGTCAGTCCGCCCCTGGATGACAGAACGACCCGCAAGAGGTTAGTTCTCCATTTTCCCAATCAAAAGAAGGGTTATGTTGTTGTAACCATTTGTAACCAAGGATAACGGGCAGAAGTGCAGAATCAATAAGAGACAAGACAACTTCCTCTTTGTGGTGTACGCCTACCTAAGGGGTGATTGTCGTAGTCTCAAATTTTACAATGCCATCTCCCAAGGGTAGTCCATTCAGGGTGGTGATGTTCAGGGGTCTAGACTTTGGAACAAATGGGATGTTATTTTCTTTAGCAAAAGTGTAGTCTAATGCCCCGTACACACGGTCGGACATTGATCGGACATTCCGACAACAAAATCCTCGGATTTTTTCCTACGGATGTTGGCTCAAACTTGTTTTGCCTACACACAGTCGCACAAAGTTGTCGGAATTTCCGATCGCCAAGAACGCGGTGACGTCAAGCACGTACGACGAGACTAGAAAAGGCCGGTTCAGAACCAAGCGCAGCACCCTTTGGGCTCCTTTTGCTAATCTCGTGTTAGTAAAAGTTTGGTGAGAGACGATTCGCGCTTTTTCAGACTCGTGGCTTTCAGATCGTTTTCTGCCGTTCAGTTTGTGCTTGTGGGTTTGTATCTGCTCTTCAGTGCGTGCAAGCAAGTTCCACGTGACTTTAGTCACTGTATTCTTGTTCGTTCGTTACTGGTTTTCAGGTCGCTCTTCACAGGCCTTGCTGTTCTTCAGTGCGTTCTGTTACTTCGTTCTGAGCAGCCGACCGTTTTATAGCCATGTTTCGTATGCGTACTCCTCGTAGAGTTCGTGCTGTGCGGGGGCTTGGTGTTGGGGTCCTGACCTTGACACAAGTCCAGTCCATGAACAGGGTGGGGAGGAGTTCATGGACCAGGAATTGGTTGCTTCAGCGTGACCAGTTCTGTCTAATGCCTTTGCTCCGTGAGATCCGTGAGAATAATCCTGATGATTTCAGGAACTTTCTCCGGATGACGGACCCCGGATTTCACCGTTTGTTGGCTTCGCTGACCCCCTATATCAGCAGGCAGGATACCTGCATGAAGCAAGCCATCACTCCGGAGCAGAGGTTGGTCGCTACCTTGCGGTATTTGGCCACAGGGAGAAGCCTGCAGGACCTCAAGTTCTCGACAGGCATCTTCCCCCAGGCTCTGGGGATCATTATCCCAGAGACCTGTTCTGCCATCATACAGGTCCTGCAGAAGGAGTATATGAAGGTAAGATTTTTATCCTTTTATATCACATTTTATTGTATTGAATGTTTGATAATATATTGTATTTCTTTCCTCATTCCCTAATTACCATGATTGTATTATGCTGTGAATGTCCCCTTTGTCCTCATGCATGCTGGATTTTTAGGTAATTATTATTTTAGGTCCTTCATACATATTTGCCCTTCAATAACCTCCCCAGCATGGTGTCCCCTGCCCTATATTCACCTCATGTAGTCACTTAACAATGTATTTTATCAGCTCCATAGTAGTGCTTTACCCCAAACACCCCCTAAAATGTTTGGAAATGTTATTTTGGATTTAAATTCAGGCAGAGGGCCAGAGGCTTTTTTTTGTGGTGTCCCCAAATTTTTGGTAACCCTCCCTCCCCCAACTGCTAAGTCAGCTGATCCCAATTCTCTATCCTCAATCATCTATCTGCTGACTTTGCCAAACCCATACACAATATACCCATCTCTATAGTGCTCAGATTTATGGATGAATTCCCCAAAGCATGTAGTGCAAGGGCCTGCCTGTATACTTTACAATGGTACTGTTTAAAGTTCTTGTATCCTATTATGATCTTGATAGGTAATATTAGAATTTCCAAATGTGCTCAAATGTGTACAGTGTGTATTTATATCTTTGTATTATGACACTTCTTACCTGTCCAGTGGGCTGCCAATAGTGTAACTAAGGAGGGGCTGTTCCAAGTAATACCCTGTATTTAGGCATTCATCTCTCAATGAAGTGAAGAGGGTTACCTGTCCAAGAGTCCCCCCCCCCCCTATAATGTTAGAAATGGCCCATGAGAGGGGGGGAGGGGGAATATGATAGGTGTACCTTATACTTTGTTGTTGTTAAATTCCCCTTAATAAATGCTATCTGGAGGTTGACCCATAATGTTTGTGTCTAATCTGCTTGCCAGGTTTCTGTGAAAAAATAGTAATGTTTATTGTTTTTTCCTCAACAGTTTCCTTCCACGCCACAGGAATGGCAGACTGTGGCCTCCCACTTTGCCCAGCGGTGGGACTTTCCTAACTGCGGAGGGGCAATTGATGGGAAACACGTCCACATCGTCCCACCACCCAACTCGGGGTCGTACTATTATAATTACAAGGGGTTTAATAGTATAGTGATGTTGGCGGTGGTGTCGGCTAATTACGAGTTCTTGTATGTGGACGTGGGGAAGAATGGCCGGATGTCCGATGGTGTAGTGATCGCCCAGACGGAGTTCTACAGGCGTCTCCAGAATGGCAGTTTGGACTTGCCACCTCCAGAGGACAATGTTGAAGGTCTCCCATTTGTGTTCGTTGCTGATGAAGCATTTGCGCTGGGGGACCACCTGATGCGGCCATTCCCGATAAGGACCCTCACCCCGGAACAGAGGGTTTTTAATTACCAGCTGGCCAGAGCCCGAAGAGTGGTGGAGAACACATTTGGAATCCTGGCCAGCCGGTTCCGACTATTTCTGACACCCATCCATATGGCGGAGTATAAACTGAACCATATTATACTGGCGTGCTGTGTTCTCCATAATTTTTTAAGAAAACATTCAGCCAACTATGCTGGCTCAGTTGGGCCTGAGGCCGGAATACCAAATACATCAACAATGACGGCACTTGAAAGCGGCCGTCCTGGCTTGCCCTCCCTGAATGCCCGTGATGTCCGGTTACGATACCTGGAGTTCTTTGCGGGTAGGGGGGCTATCAATATGCCAGACAATCTGTGACACCTTTTTCAAATAAAAAACAACCAAAAGCTATTCTTGGTGGACATTTCCTGCTTGTGTTTGTTTTAGCTGACCCTGACAGAAATGTGTTGAGTGCAGAAAATGTCGTGATTGGGTAACCTTATAAAAAACAGTGTTGGCTGGTACTTCCTAAATGCAAAAACACATTTCACTACAAGTGCACTTGCAACTGCACTGAACCTGCACTTGTAGTGCAAAGTGTATTTGCCCTTAGGAAATAACCCCCATTTGTGCATAAAACAGCAATTACATCACTCCAAAAGTGTTGTAGTGTTGAGACAATAATCCACACATTCTTGAGTAAGGCACTTTTTTATACCTGCACAATCACATGCGCATTTACCAAAGGTTTTTAAAACAAACCAACATGTTTGTTGTATAAAATGTTTGCATTAGCATTATGAAAAATCAAAATATCCATTTCAGATAAAACAGGCCTGTGTAAAACCAACAAGAAAGCCAAAAAACTAGAACTTACAAAGTTCACATATGGTAAAACCTGAAGGCTATATCAGACATCAGTATTTAGGAACTGGGTTTGATATAGCGTTCAGATGGGGGGAACTCACCCCCTGGAAAAGCCAAATTTGGAAGATGCACACCAATTTACGAATGTCAACATGTGCTATCTGCCATCAGGGGGGATCAAGGGACGTGTTTTGGGGGAGCAAGCCCTTCCTCAACGCTACTTTATAATTGAGGAAGGGGTTGCACCCCCAAAACGCGTCCATTGATCTCCCGTGATGGCAGATAGCACATGTTGGCACACTGTGTGCATCCTCAAAATTTGGCTTTTCTAAACATTGTAAAAATTTAAATTACATAAAACAGGTGATTTTGTGGGGTTTAAATTCGCCCCAAAACATCAATGATGTTATTATTTTTTTTAATAACATCAGTGATTTGTTGCTGGATGTTTTGCAATTGGAGATTACATCCCATGATCTCCCCTATCAGTATCTGGGCACTTTCTGATGTAAAGCGTTCTCTCTCCCTCACATCACGATCACCTAAAAAGAGATAAAGAACAAAAAAAACAGGTCTCAAAAATCTGACACCAGCCATCTCTTTTACCTGAGTCTGTGGTCGCAGACACTCACCTGTTGTGGTGCCAATCTCCACCACGTCTTCTTCTTCCTCCTGCTCTTCTTCTTGTGTTTGGGGTATTTCCCCTTCTTCCAGAGGGGGGGGCTCTGGTCTCCTGGGATGAGGAGTGACCTCCGAGTCTTTTCTCCCCTATGTAAAACAAAAATGGTATACTTAGCACACAGATATTTGATGGCAGAACTATAGAAATAGGAAACATTGCTTGGAAGTGGGGTACAATTGTCTATTTTAGCCGAGTTCAAAGATGTCTTTTTTTTATTGCCCTTTGTCAAGCTGCAATACTTTACCTGTTTGGTACAAGCTTTACACATGTAACCCCCCCTATAGTATACACTGGAGCACCTGTGTGCCCCCCCTAATAAAAATGGTGTTCTGGGGTCCCACACTAGTGCTCCAGTGTCCAGATGTGAAAACAGCTGCTCAGTGTCCTCTTCTTACACACAATCTAGTTTGCATTTCATTCTAGTAACAAACCCATCTACACAAACAACTATTTGGCATCCAAGTAGGCCCAAAAAAAATGTGTGAAAATGCATATGGCCTAAACAATGGTGTTCTAGAGGCCGAAAGAAAAATGTTTGATACGAACGAATAATGGGCCCATGAACATTAAAGTTGCCCTTTTAAACAATTTTATAATTACTAAAAGCATATGGAGCAGAACGAACGGAATAAAGACAGAAAGAATATGAACACAGCACAACTACTTACTTTTTTTGCAGCACTCTCCGGATCTTTCGGTACTGCTCCGGCTCTCTCAACTTCAGGTCCAACCACCGCTTCCTGAGCTGATCTTTAGACCTTCGTACCCCGAAATTCCTCTCCAGACTCCGGACCACTTTACCAATGATTTTGGCCTTTCGGATGTTGGGGTGGGGGTAAGGCCCATATTTTCCATCATAGTCGGACTTCTTCATGATGTCGACCATCTCCAACATCTTCCCAAACGACATATTTGTGGCCTTAAAACGTCTCCTTCTGGATCGGGACGTGCCTGGATCCGGGCTTTCCTCTTCCTCCTCGTTGCTCGAATTATCACGCACCTGGTGTAACTCCGCCATCATGCTCTTCCCCCACTGCGCCGAACGAAAAGGGGCGGGGAATAGAATAGAAAGAACGTCAGGGGCGGGCGGAGTTACACACATGCGCAGTGTGTATAAAGCGTAACACGCGTGCGTATTACGTACGATCTGTGAGCGGAGGAAGGAGCATTGGACGCGCCGATCGTAAGAACGAAGGTAAGAGACAAACTTGGGCCTATACTGCTTCTAGATTGAGGCCTATATTGTAACAAGATTAGGAGAGTTTGGTGTGACATTAGGCTTTGTCTTGTGTTGTGTCTTGCAGTGAACATGGATATCTTAATGAGAGATACTGACTTCATGTCACTATTCATTGATATGCTAAGGGAGCTGCCCTGTCTGTGGGAGCTTACCCACCCCCATTTCAAGAACCAAGCAAAGAGGAAGGCAGCACTGGAGCAATTGTGTGAAATTGTGAAGCAGGTGATCCCCACGGCAGACATCACTTATTTAAAGATATTAATTGGTTGCCTGAGGAGTACATATCTGAGGGAGCGCAAGAAAGTCCTTGATTCACAGAGATCCGGAGCAGCAGATGACATCTATGTCCCCAGGATGTTGTACTACGACAGGCTGCACTTTCTGGCAGGCCAGACTGAACCCAGGCCATCCCTCTCAAGTCTTCCTTCCACGCTTCCTTCCCCCCCGGCTGAGGCTTCTGATGCCCAACCTGGGCCTTCCAGGCCATATGTGGAGGAGCCCAGATTGAGCCAGGTATAGCATTCCTCTAAATATTTCTGCTTGTACAATCAATGATGTTACCTAGATGTTAGTTGGGAGTACTAATTTATGATTGTGATTGATGATGCAAAAACTAAAACCATGTCCCTTTTTCATACACAGGGAAGTCTCAGCCAGGAGGTGGCTGATCTGCAGGTCCCTCCACCCACCCTAAAAACAGAAAGTGGCAGCAGGAGGAGTAGCCTAGAGGAGGCGGCTATCAGATTTTGGAGGGCTACAGAGGTCCTGGGAGCACCCCACACCAGGCAGGAGAACCTTGCGGCATTCATTGCCTATAAAATGCAGAGGATGGAGGAGGGCCAACAAGCCATGTGTCAGGCCCTCATATCAGAGGCTCTGGAGAAAGGTGTGAGGGGCCAACTTACACCTCACACACAGCTTTGGGATGGTCCTCCTCCTCCTCCTCCTCCCCCCTCTCCTCCAGGTCCTCCCAGTCCTCCTCCAGGTCCTCCCAGTCCTCCTCCAGGTCCTCCCAGTCCTCCTCCAGGTCCTCCAGGTCCTACTCCTCCTCCTGCCACATCTCCTACTGCACAGCCACAGCCTGGAAGGAAGTGTGAAAGGAAGACCAGAGAGTGATTGCCTTGGATCCAGTCTGGTCGGCCAAAAGATGCAGCCTCTTGTGGTACCACAGCCTGGGGACACAGATGTCATCTGCTGCTATCCAAGTCTCTGTGAATCCCGGACCAGACTGCCCTCCCTTATATATGGACTCCTCAGGCCACCAATTTTGAGGTTTAAGAATTGATGTCTGCCGTGGGGGTCCCAGGCTTCACTAATTTCTCCTGTTGATCCAGTGTTGCCTTCCTCATTGTTTGGTTCTGAGCCCTTAATAAAGGAGTTTTGTTTTGAATTATACTCTCCTATGTGTTTTACTTCAAAAATGATGGTTTGTTTGTGAGGATTCAGGTACATTTCTAATATACAATGTGAAATGAACAAGGGACACCAACAACAAAAAATCTCATGGAGATTAAATAATAAAAGATATCAATGGTGTTGGGGTAACTTGACACACAAAAAACACACACAAAAATATTCTGGAGTAAAAATAAAAATAACATTGAAGAAAGATCAGCCTTGGAAAAAATCCAAACATTAAAGAAAAAAAAAGGCTTAAAAAGAAAAAAAAAACCATAAAATATATAAAACTGTCAGATGTGACAACTAATAACAATATATTGAGGGAATCCCACTAAAAAAACACAAATCAAACTTTGTGAGAAGTGTGTGTGAATATGAGCAGCAAAACGACTTAATTCTTGTCACATTATAAAGAAGAAGAGAGTGCGCTGTATTAAACCATTTTTAACATTGCAGCGTGACGAAAGTGCTGTATCCATTGCGAACGCTAAGTTTACCAGAACGAGCTGTCCCGTGTCGGAATTTCTTCTGAGCATGCGTGGCACTTTGTGCGTCGGAACAGGCCACACACGGTCGGAATTGACGCGATCGGATTTTGTTGTCGGAAAATTTTATCTCCTGCTGTCCAACTTTGTGTGTCGGAAAATCCGATGGAAAATGTCCGATGGAGCCCACACACGGTCGGAATTTCCGACAACACGCTCCGATCGGACAATGTCCATCGGAAAATCCGACCGTGTGTACGGGGCATAAGAATATGCCAGTGGCTCCAGAATCCACAAAAGCCTCACAGGAGACAAGTTTAGAGGGTAAATGGATAATTGGGGGAACGGTAATCTTGGTCTTGGAGAATATACCTGTAAGGTCTAACCCAGCTCCTCCAACACTGGAGGTGCTGCCTTTTACTGGACGGGAAGGGCAGACAGATAACAAATGTCCTTTGAGTCCACAGTACAGGCATAGGCCCAATGCATGCCTCCTTTGTTTCTCCGACTCAGATAGGTGGAGACGGCTTACCTCCATGGGTTTCACAGGTGCCTGGGGTTCAACTGAGATTTTAGGTTCTGGCTGAGGTGGTGCTGGGAAGTTAGGGGCCAAATAGTAAACTGGGCTAGGAAACTTGCGAGTTCTAAGTCTCTCTTGGCACCTTTCATAATACCGGACATCCAGACGAACACACAGCTCTATGAATTTCTCAAGGTCTTCTGGGGAATCCTTATAGACTAATTCGTCCTTGATGCGATCTGTAAGACCTTTTCGGAAGGCTGCACATAATGCCCTTGAGTCCCAATTAGTCTCAGCAGCCAGGGTAGGGAACTCAATAGCATATTGTGCCACAGACCTGGTGCCTTGTTGTATGTCCAAAAGTGGGTACTCAGCTGCAGAAGTTCTATCTGGCTTGCCAAATACAGTCTGGAGAGAAGCCAGAAATTTGTCAGCGTCTTGCAGCACAGGATCATTGCGTTCCAGGTAAGGAGAGATCCGGTGTTGAAAAAAGCACATTCGACAGTGTTGAAAGGGGATTCCCTCCTGCCAAACCACTGCAATCTCCCAGCAGGAGAAGCGGTCCCCACCAAGAAAACACAGTGCACATTATTTACGCACACCCACTGGTTGCTAGAGGTTACTGCACATTATTAACCACTTCCAGCCCAAGGCCGTCATATGAAGTCCTTGATTTTCAGTGGGAATATCTGAATGATGCCTGCAGCTACAGACATCATTCAGATATCCTCATTTTCAGCCGGTGATTCTGTGCACCATAAGAATTATCATAGCGCCAGTTCCACCGCTTGATCGTTCTTACAGGCGACGGGAGGGTACACTCCCCTCCCGCCTCCATCCAGTGCTTCTCCGGGCTCTCCCGTGCCATCAGGGACCTGGAGAAAGAATCAGCCACTGCCGAATGACGACCATAGAGATTTTCGGTGACCAGATGGTCATCAGTCATCTCTAGGACCGTCGGAGGCCCAGGCGCAGTGTTATGACGTCATGTCCGGGCCGCGATTGTAAACAAAGCCGCGATCTTTCCAGCCTGGAGGAGAGATGTGGGGTCTTATTGACCCCACATCTCTCCATAAGGAGGATCTGTCACGCACCATTCCTATTACAAGGAATGTTTACATTCCTTGTAATAGGAATAAAAATGATCAAAAAAAAATGTAAAAGAGAAAGTGTTAAAATAAAAAAATAGTAAAATAAACAATTAAAAAATTTAAAACGAAAAAAGGGCGGCGTGATCGGATGTGGAAGTGAGAGGACGTTTGTGCAGCTCCCCCTCCCTCTGCTCTGAACATCCGAGACGCTGATGGGGTCATGGAGGTCGGCCGGTGACATGTGAGAGCCGCTGGGCTGAGCCGAGATAGCCCCTAATGCTCCGCTCTCCAACACAACTCGGGAGTCCAAACAAGCTGTACTGACGGAGCCACAGTGGCGGCATGAGTGGCCCCCCCTCACTTGTTAGTAATAAAATCAGTTCCAGCAGCACATGTGTCTGGCAAGGAGCCAAATGCAGTGAATTGTGACTCTGAAGATCAATTCATGAACGCTGGATGCAGGTGAAAGCCCTTTCTCCTCTCTGCTCTCCCTGACTTTTCTTACAAGTTGCTAGCTTGGACTGAGTTTATTATGGAAATGCTGGCTGTGCTGAAGTGTTGATGTGTTAAGGGAGAAGTACTTATTACTTGCACCAAACATAGAAACCGCCCTAAGAAACAGTGTGAGAGGCTGGCAGGGAGCTGGATTATGGGACAGTTCTAACCGCAATACAAATTATTACAGAGAGCTGAGACTTGGAGGATTAACCCCTGCAGTACTGGATGATAGGTGAAAGTTTGTTTCCTCTTTTTCCTGCTTCTCTTTGTTTGCTAGCAATATAAACTGAGTTTGAGCCCTAGTGAAAGATGTGAGGTACTAGCCGGAAGCTCTAAGGACTTTATGTTTAAACACAGAAGCAGCTCCAAAAATCAGTGAGAGAGACTGACAGGGAGGTAGTTTGTGGGACAATCTCAATAGCAGCAAAAGCAGCGGGTAAGAAGACAAGTGCAATGTGTTAAAAGACTTGAAGGCTTAATCCCTGCATTGTTGGATTATTCCCTTTTTTTTTCTCTCTCGGTGATGCTGGCTAGAACCGTGACTCTCAGGATCACTTTGTGTACACTAGATGCAGCCTGGACTGTGCTCCCTATGGATATGCTGGCTGTGTTGAACTGTTGATGTGCTAAGGGAGCAACATCTACTACGTATGTCGAACATAAAAACAGAACTAAGAAATTGTGTGTGTGGCTGGCAAAAGACTTGGATGATGGAAAAGTTTTAATCACACGCATCATAGCTTGGACTGTGTTTTTCCATGGATATGCTGGCTATGCCGAAGTGTTGATGAGCTAAGGGAGCTGCGCTTATCATTTGTACTAAATACAAAAACAGCTCTAAGACAGTGTGTGAGGCTGGCAAGGAGCCAGATAATGAGAAAGATCTAATTGCAGTTTAAATGTTTGTAGAGAGTTGAAGCTTGGAGGAATTAATCCATGCAGTGCTGGATGACAGGTGAAAGTTTGACTTCTTCCTTTTGCTGCTTTTTTTTTTTGTCTGCTAGTAATACAGACTGGGTATGAGCCCCAATGCAAGATGGGCAGAAATAGATGGAATGCTCTGAGGACTCTATGCTAAAAACATATAGCTCCAAAAAAAAAAAAAAAAAAAAAAAACCTGAATCTGCTTTAAAAGTCAGCGTGAGAGACTGACAGAGCTGGTGTGTGGGACAACTACAATAATAGTGAAAGACAGCGGGTAAGAGAAAGTTCTTCTATATATATCTATCTCCACTACTACCTTAAGGAGTAGTGGAGATAGAAGTACAGTTACCGGGGGGCCCTGGAAGTTGCAAATAAGGAGAACATGACAAAGAAAAAGGGTAAGGAAGTTTTGCAACAGGAAAATTTATAAATGCATCGCACAGTAAAAAACAAAGCAGTCAAGCAGCAGCAAAATTAGAAAAATATGCGCACACACTGGTTAAAGACCCTCAAACCTCACAAGTTAAAAATCAGGGGGGGGGGGGCAGGAACGAGAAAAAGCCAAAAAAAGCCAGGGCGAGCAAAAGATGGACATAAGTATAAAAATACCATCAACAATGGAGAATCCAATACCAACTTTGGAGGGGGGTGCTAGAGGTGGGGATGAACTCTCAAAGGAAGTACTGCTGGCACTGAACTCTTGTAAAGCCTCTCTCTATGAAATGACTGAGCAACTTAAAGGGATAAGAGAAGAGATAAACTTTCTAAGACATGACGCACAGAAAGTTTGAGAACGAACGATGGCTTTGGAAGGAAGAATGAGCTTGATGGAGGATGATTTAAACCCATTAAAACACGAAGTGAAGACAATTAGCGATAAATTGATTGTATACGCCTTTAAAATGGAGGACTTGGAGAACAGACTGCGTAGGAACAATGTGAGAATCTTGGGGCTACCCAAGCGGTGTGAGGGCTCCTCCCCATAAGTTTTATGGAGAAGTGGTTGGTGGAGACTTTTGGGAAGGAAGTATTCCTTCTTTGCAATTGAAAAGGCACACAGAGTGCCATACAGAGTACTACTGCCAGGGGGTTAGCCCAGATCATTTTTGGTGAAACTACTTTTTTTTTTTTTTAAAGATAAAGAGACTATACTCCAGAAGGTTAGGGAAAGGAGGGATATATTCTATAATGGGGTCAAGATTCTATTCTTTCCAGACTTCTCCCCTAAATTGCAAAATAAAAGATTGTAGAGATCAAGAAAAAAATTGCAGCATCTTAAAATCACATATGCTATGCTATATCCCTCCCAGCTATGGGTGGTGGCATTAGGTGGAAAGCACTTTTTCTACGCCCCAAATGAGGCGCTTGTGTGGCTCGAGAAAAATGAAGAGAAGATACGACAGGATCAAGAGCGGAGCACAGGAATCTAACTTATGATGTGCAGGGTTCCAGTTTTTGATTGGACAGACGTTTTTTGTTTTCTTTTTGGAGGGGGGCTGCAGTATGAGGACTATATGGTAGCTGAACGTCCTCTTGGGGTGGGTTGGCTTGGGCTCCTTTCCCTCTGTCTTCCCTCCCCTGGCTGGGAGGGGGGACAGAGAAGGGGGATGCTTTAGTCATTGAAATGGATAACGGATCACTTCAAATGCCCTTGGTATGGGTCTAGTGTGGGCCAAGTGAAGGGTGTGAAAGGGATGTTTTGTAATTTGTCCTTTGTGTGTTTTTTTTTTTTTTGTTGTCTGTTTTTTGTATTTGTCTTATGTGTTTTTTTTGTTTTTTGGTGATTTTTTTTGTTTGTTGGTTAGTGAATTATATGTGATTGGTCAGTTGTGTTTTTTTCTTTTGTTAATGTGGATGGGGAAAGGAAATTGTATGGGAAATACACTTTTTATTTTTCACACTAAAAGCACTACTATGCAATCTACGGGTCATGTGGTAATATGTCTATTAAGGAGGGAGGGAAGAGGGGTAGGAGTAAAGAAAGGGAAAAACCATTGCACTAAAAAATCACGGTATTCATGCATGGTGGTACATACAGGAAAACACAAGATTTAAATAGTTTAGTAAGTGGAAGGAATGGCACAAGGAGGAAGGGAAAGAGAAGATATAGGTGGAATGGGGCCATTAATTTACTGATAGTTGACTTCTTCTTTCCCTTTTGTTTTTTGTTTTCTTTTTTTTAAAAATATTTTCTCTTGTATATATGCAGTTTAAAATGATAAGGACGGGGGGCGTGGCCTAGGCATGGCAGCGTGAAGACGCATCCTTTCAGGGCTCCCGGCCGGCGGCTCTCCTGCAGCAATACTATAGCAGCATACCGAGCATTAAAACAGCGACCTGCCTCCGCCGACTACAGGGGACCATAACCGCCATCCTCCCGCTCCTGAGACTGGCATGGATCGTTATCTACATGCCAGAAAACGAGGTCCAGACCTAAGAGAGGGTGTCGAGGGGGGAGGAGGCTACAGAGAAGAAAAAAGAAAAAGAGTCTAGTGGGGCAAGGTGTATTTAATTTGAGTACTCAGACACTTACCCACGCTGAAATTTCAGTGTTGGATAAAGGTCTCAAATATGCCCCCCCCCCCCCAAGAAGGGAGACTCCACTGCCTGCCATAATTTTACATGAAGCGCTTTTTTACTACAGAAATGTAGTGGTTTACCTTTTTTAATAAATTTGTTTTACAAACGGTATTATGCTATGTGGCCCCTTTTTATTTCATATGGGCTATTCCCTTGAGACGGCCCATTGGACGGGTTGCCATCCATTATAAAGAGGGTTCCCTTACGGTTCCGGACAAGTTTGGAGTTCCGCTGTCATCCAGTTGAGAGGTCCCCTTTTATTACCAGTTGGTGATACAAGCCTTGTTGACTCATTGAGCATATGTTCTTATGAGTCCAACCCCTCTGGTAAGCCTTCATGCTTTCCGTGTGGAAGGTTCATCACACTCATTTTACTGCATGAGTTATCCACGTGGTGATTAAGAAGTTGCATGCAACCATTGGATTATGAATAATTTTCCGCATCTAAAGTGACATCTGAAGATTACCAGAGACTGTGTTTTTGTGCACTAAGAATTGATTAAGACTCTTTTCTTTTCTTTCTTAAATCTTCGTTATGTATATGTAACATTATAAGCTTGCAATACTCTAAGTGCTACACTTATTTGTGCACTTGTAATTTTAGACAAAAATCCTATTTGTTGTGTGAGCTGCTGAGTCGGTGGGTAAGCGCAGGGTTAAACTTTTTTCTTTTCTACAGCAATACTATAGCAGCATACCGAGCATTAAAACAGCGACCTGCCTCCGCCGACTACAGGGGACCATAACCGCCATCCTCCCGCTCCTGAGACTGCCATGGATCGTTATCTACGTCCACTCCAGGCGGCAGGTTCCACACCAGCAGCCGTCAAGATGGAGTCGGCCCGCAATTCGGCTCCAGACACAGCGGAGACCTCCTGCGAGCAGGAGCACATAATGCCGCCGTTCTCTCCCTCAAGCGACCTGTCTCCATGTCTCCCCAGATCGCTGGCAGCTTCACCAAAAAGGGAGGATGCTTTGCTCAGCCCGGCACCCTCTGCTTCTCCCTCGGCTCCCATCCCATCCATTCGCTCTGTTTCAGCTCAGAGAATATGGAAGGACAGAGGCTGCTCCACTCTCATAAACACACAGTGAGTACACCCTATAACATAACTCAACCACAGGGTCTCCCTCTCAGTGCCCCTTCTGAACAAAGACTATGGGCATTTTTGCAGCAGTTACCCACAAGAAGTGATCTAGAATCCATTGTCCAGAGAATGGAGACTGCCATGAAGGGGGAGATACAGACTATCAGACAGGAAGTAGCTGTGCTGTATTCACATGTCACGATAATGGCACAGGATCAGGCTATGGCTTCCCAATCCGTGCAAACCCTGCAGACTACACACTCTGAGCTGACTGACCAAATTATACAACTGCACCTACTTCAGGATGACCTGGAGAATCACAGCCGCAGGCATAACATCTGGTTAAGAGGGGTTTCCAAAAGTATCCCACATTCAGAACTGCGCTCAATGGTGGTTAACATCTTTAACCTTTACCTGGACCGCCCGCCGGACTCTGAGATCATTGACAGAGTCCATAGAACCCTGGGCCCGCGAGCTGACCCATCTGACAGACCCAGAGATGTCCTCTGTTGCCTACACTCCTTCTCCCTTAAGGAAGATATTTTGCAGCGGGCCTGGCGGGTAGGAGTTCTGGAATTTGATGGCGCTGCTGTCCACCTCCTGCTGGATGTTTCCAGAAAAACTCTCCTAATGCGACGATCACTCAAACCTCTCTTAGATGGTCTTGGGGAGAAAGGTTTCACGTACAAGTGGGGCCACCCATTTCACCTTATAGTCCGCAAGGGCCCATACACCTTCCCCTTGCGCTACCCCTCGGAGCTCCCGGAACTGTTCACCTTTGCCGACATGGACCCAATTCCAGTACCTAACTGGCTAATGACTGTCATCAACAAGGATTCTCAGCACCAGGCTCTTCCGGGTAGACCCCAAAGGGCTCAATATAGCCGCCGTGGTCGCGGGAGCTATTCCCAAGCTAGACGGGCGGGCAACCCCCATTCACAACCTCCGAATGAAGAAGCGGCTGACTGAACCCTTACACGAGGACTAATAGCACACATCCAACTCAGCATTTTTTAGAATTTACCTTTATTGTTATTTACAGAGGATTTGCCAGGAACAATATGTGTAGGGCATACAAACTAGAGGTCCTCCGGCTTACCACTCAGTTTATCCTGGTTCACAGATGAACGAAGGCCTCTCCTATGCTATGTATGCTTCGCACAATTGTTGGCTTGTGCCCTGCGTTCCATAACAGATTCAGTGTTATGTTTTCTAATCTCAACTTTGAACTAATGCCTCCTCATTGGTTTGCTCTGAATGTCCCGATAGAGCTTTAACCAGTGGAATATTCTAAAGAGCAACAGTTATTCTTGGGGTCGAGCTCGCCTACCACATATTAGTGGCACCTTGATGATGACCTTGGCCGGGTTCAGAGTATTAGACCAATGGGGAGGAGGTGGTTGCATGGTCGTGTACCCGCGGCCTGTCAATATACTACTTGCTGTAAATACTTAATGAAGTAGTTACACTGTGCCTAGCAGGGTTATGCATACGCATGGGTATATGTGCGGCCACCTATATGTGCTTGTGGGTATATTTACGTGTGTGCATGGGTGTGTACGTATAGGCTCTCTTAACTAATGCCTTTCCTTTGACGTGATATAGGCTACAATTTTTCAATTATTACTTGGATGCCGGGGCTCTGCCTCTGGATGGGCCTGAGCGACCTGCGGCGCCTAGACATAGCGCTGGGCTAGTGCTATTTACAGCTATTTCCCTGGGAGTTTACAGTTTATTTCAATGGTAGTTACTTTGCGATTTCGGCTGGCTGGCCTCACCATTTAGTTAGCCCAGGTAACTTTAGTGCTTTACATGTTTGACTACGTTAGCTGCGGGGGTCTTGTTGGCCGGGGCTCAGAACTTAGCTTCGTACTTGAAGGATATGGGTTCCACCATTAGACTCCTTGAAAACATCGACATACAGGAAGGTTACATTATGGCCACAGCCGACGTGGCGTCATTATACACCTGTATACCGCATGACAAAGGGTTAGAGGCAGTGAAACATTTTTTGAATCGTGAACACTCCCTCGCATCCTTCCAACGTGACTATTTGATAGATCTATTAGAGTTTGCAACCAAACACAATTATTTTTGGTTCAACCAGGGTTATTACCTTCAACAGCGGGGAGTGGCCATGGGTGCCAAGTTCGCACCTAGTCTTGCGAACTTGTTTATGGCCAAGTGGGAGGAGGATGCCGTCTATGCCCATGACACCACGTCACTGGTTTTATGGGCCAGGTACATAGACGACATCCTCCTCCTATGGAATGGCACACCAGACACACTTAAACAGTTTTTTGAAAGTTTAAATTCTAATGACAGGGGCATCTCTTTAACGTATGAAGCCAGCGAAACCAAGATTCATTTTTTGGATTTACAGATTGAGATAGTAGAAAAAAAGTTTAGATTCAGCACGTACTTCAAACCTACTGATCGCAACGGCTTCATCCCTGTGAATAGTTGCCACCACAGATCTTGGCTTAGCGCAGTCCCGCGAAGCCAATTTTTAAGGCTCCGCAGGAACTGTACGGATACTGATGGATTTACTGTACAAGCAGGTGTCTTGAAACAAAAATTTGTGGACAAAGGTTATGACAGTGTCAGTTTGGATTATGAGATCCAGAGAGCTATGAATATCGAAAGAAAAACTCTGCTCGAGATAAAGCCAAAGAAAGACCCTGACAAAAAGCTCAAATGGGCCATGTTGACATCTTTTTCAATCCAGCATAAACAAATTCAAAATATTGTTAAGAAACATTGGGAGGTGTTGAGACAGGACAACATTTTGGGCAAACTTTTACCAGAGGAGGCCAAAGTTATTTTTAGGGGAGCACCTTCTTTACAGGGTCGGATAGCCCCCAATGTGATTAATCCAGCAGTCCGTCCCTCTTTCCTTCACAATATGATAGGTTTTTATCCATGCAGAAAGTGCGTTGTGTGCCAACACAACACACTGGATAGGCGTAAAGTCACGGAGTTCACATCCACTACTGGGAAAAGATATACAGTGAAATCGTTCTGCACGTGCAGTACAAGATACGTGGTGTATCTTATTACTTGCCCGTGCCGCAAACAATACATAGGGCGTACCACGAGAACATTTACTACGATAGTAGGGGAGCACATAGCCCTAATTAAGGGTAGAGACCCTAAGCATACAGTACCCAGACACTACAAACAATTTCACAATAGTAACCCCGCCGGGTCTCAATTTATTATTATAGACAAATATGTCCCACCGTGGAGAGGGGGAGCTAAAATCAGAGGGGTTTCTCGTTTGGAAATGTTCTGGGCACATGAACTACAGACTTTTTTCCCACAAGGCATGAATGTTGAAGTAGATATTAATGCCTTTATAGATGAATCTTAAGTTATAGATGTGGGCAGCACTTTTAATTTTCAATTTTTATTAACAATTTTTATTTTTATTTTTGTACACCTTTTATATATAGTCAGATTTGAAGAAAACCAGAGTATTTTATTGCGACTATACTGTATACACTAATTAGTGTATATATATATATATATATATATATATATATGATTTTATGGTACATTTTTTATAGTTTGTTTTTGAAGAACAAAAAGGGCCACATTGTCCTTAAATTGTACAGGCAAATTGGTATTTCATGTGATATAGGACCTGGTACAGTTATATAGATGGGGCCAATAGCCCTAAGATATTAGAAGTACAGATTGATTTTGAAGTTTGAAGTTTGATTTTTTATAAGTTTTTTATAATCATCTCCTAATTGTTGGCAGAATTCTTTATAAATTCTTTATGATTTTCTACAACTCATTTTGTTGGTGTATAATGACATTAAAAGAATGAGGAATAGCATCCTATTTCCGTTCAAATAACTACGTTTACGATTTAAATTTCCATCCTCTGCGTACACTTCTTCATTGTTTCCGGCTTATGAGATGACATCCTGGGTCAGACCCACCCCTTCTCTGTTTACAAGGCTTGACACCATCATGTGATCCTCCTTAATGGCCATGAGATAACGTGCAGACGGCACTTTGGTGTGCGCACGCGCGGTGACATGGCGGTGACGTCGTGCTGCGCGTGTGCGCACTTCCTACGTTGCGGTGGAACGCATGATCGGTCGAATTCTGCTAGACACTCCGCTCCCTGTGGTCTTACGCCACAGCGAGTGGCTAGCGGTAACATATTAGGATGGAAACATATGATTTCCTTTTGACCTGGAGGTTTTTACCTAAGTTTAATAAAGGAAGTGGAACGCACGCTAACGAGGCTTGGAACGCACGCGGGTCCGCCATTTTGGCACAACCCGGAAGTGCAGGTGACAACAATTTAGGAGCTGGATTCTCATTACAGGGGTCTCGGTGTTTATATAAAGGAGTTTGGCTGCAGTGGGTAAGTACCCCAGACGAAGTCGTGTCTGACGAAACGTGTCGGGAGGACTCCACTGCCGCCATTTTTAATATATACAAGCGCTTGACTACTTCTTAAATGTAAGTGTCTTTCTTTTTTAATAAACTTATGTATTTTACGGAATTACACTATATGGCCCCTTTTTTTATCCTATGTGGGACATGTTTGAGGACGTTTTAAAGTTCTGCATGGAGAAGGTACCCCGGTGAACTACCCCTAGGATCTTTCCTCCAGAGTGACATTAGGATCTCCTCTCCATTGCCAGTGGGCAGTTTTTTAAGCCTGTTTGACTTATCCAGCATATGCTGTT
The DNA here is from genome assembly GCA_037952925.1 of Lithobates clamitans. Taxonomy (NCBI): domain Eukaryota; kingdom Metazoa; phylum Chordata; class Amphibia; order Anura; family Ranidae; genus Lithobates; species Lithobates clamitans. The sequence continues at coordinate 667,653 of JBBGZY010000912.1, read as the reverse complement.
TTGGGTCCCAACCCTCCGGTAAGCCTCCATTCACACGGGTGGTGGTATTGACACAAGTGTGTTTTTTTCACAATATATCCCTGAGAAGGCCTCCTGGACCGTTTTTTGCTTCCTTGTATCTTCATCATCTATATCATTGCCATTGGGCAGTAAACGTTTGTGTTGACCTATGTAGTATATGCTATTCCTAGGTCCAATATCCATGGTATGCCTTCATTACTTAGGGGACTATCTGAGCACTATTATAATTATATTCACGTGGTGATTTTATTCATTTATTTCACAAAAAAATGGACTCTGATTCATCGATAAATTGACATCTATGAGAATTGTATATGTTGATATTCACATCCGTTTAATTCACTTTGATATTATTTTTAGCGCTGCACCTATTTTTCTACTTCAGAACCTAGCTGTGCCTTACTACTCCCCGCACTAGGAACACTCTGCCCTGGTGGCAGTAGTTTCATGTACTGCTGAAGGCCCGGCACTCATTCTACGAATATGGCGACAAGTGCGGTCGTCTTTTGGCCAATGCTTTACGAACAAAACGTTCTCAGACATACGTGCCCGCCCTTCTCACGACATCGGGCTTCAGACTTCATTCGTCCCCAGAACTAGCAGATACTTTCAGCGCTTTCTACTCCAAATTGTATAATTTAGACCCAAATTCCACCTCTCGGTTGATGCCCCAAAATGCCTTAAATATTCGCAATTATCTTCGAGAAACCAACCTTCCTACACTGACGGCAAAGGAACGAGAAGACTTGTCTAAGCCTATCACTACGGAGGAATTTGCATCCGCCATAGCTGACACTCAGCCTGGTAAGGCCCCCGGACCTGACGGATTCACCCTCCCTTATTACAAAACGTATAAGGACATCCTGGCACCTTCCTTTCTTGTGGCCTTTAATGCGGCGACAAACGGACACAAAATACATCATATCACTACACCTTCCTGCAGACATGTTGCACGCCTCTATATCGGTGATCTCTAAACCGGGTAAGGACCCACTATTATGTGCCAGTTACAGACCCATTTTGCTCCTGAACTGTGATGTGAAACTATTCACAAAAATCCTTGCCTCTAGGATGAATGCCCTGCTACCACGTCTAATTAGAACAGATTAGTCAGCTTTATCCAGTCTAGAAAGGCCAGAGACAACACCATTTGGACACTGAATATCATTGAAAAAGCAAAACGATCCCGTGTACCCCTGCTGCTCCTATCCACCGATGCCGAGAAGGCTTTTGACAGGGTGGACTGGTCTTTCCTACAGGAGAAACTTAAACACGTAGGTATGCCAGACCCCATCCTGTCATGGATATCGGCCAGCTATAATAATCCCACAGCGACAGTCCGGGTAAATGGCTACGACTCCAGCCCTTTCTCTATCTCGAATGGCACTAGACAGGGCTGTCCTCTGTCTCCTATGCTATTCATCCTCTCTCTAGAACCTTTCTTGCACCATGTCAGAGGGAATCAGTCTATTAGAGGCATCCAGTCAGGCCAATATCAACACAAGGTTGCAGCCTATGCAGATGACCTTTAATTCTACATTGCAGAACCCCTTACCTCTTTACCCTCCCTGCTACAGGAGCTGAAGCGTTATGGCACACTGTCCAATTTTAAGGTTAATCTACAAAAATCGAAGGCCCTGAGCGTCTCCTTGTCAGACTCTACTATTTCTAACCCAAGCCCTTTCTTCCCATTCAAATGGGCTGCTCGCTCAATTCAATACCTGGGAACAAAGATTCCTGCAAACCTGAATGACATTATTACACTCAACTACCAACCCCTCTTATCCACACTTACGGCTGATCTCAAAAAGTGGGACTCCCTAGCCCTTTCCTGGTTTGGCCGTTGAATGCAATGCCCAGACTGCTGTACTTAATGCAGCCTTTGGCCGTCAAGATACCTCAGACGTTCTTTCACACCATGCGCTCAATATTTATCAGATTTATCTGACGTGGTAAACACCCACGTCTCTTCAGAGCGCTACTACTATGGCCAAAGACTAAAGGCGGTATCGGATTCCCAGATCCAGCCCTATACCATACTGTGACACATATGACCAGGGTCGTGGACTGGTGCCGTCATGAGTAAAAACTATGGGTGTCGCTAGAATAGGAGGCCGTCCGGGCCCCACTAGCGGGTCTACCTTGGAAAACTCCTGCCACTCACTTGACTACTCACCCACTAATTGGACCAACTCTCATGGAAATTAAAAGGTTTTTCCGTCTATCCTCACTAAGTAGTTTTCCATCCCCAATGACGCCACTCATTGGTCACCCAGACTTTATACCTGGCCTCACTGACCCATCCTTTCTCTCTCAGGCTCCTCAAGGACTCATGAGGGTCCTTGTTCTTACATTCCTCCAGTTGGCTAACTATGGAGACTTTGCTCTCAGGCCGGGCTCCACTCTCTTTAGACCGCTGGAGGATCAATCAACTATCTAATTTTCTTCACTCGTTGCCCAAACCAACCCACTTTGTCACAAAGCTTCACTCCTTTGAGGAACTCTGCTTGGGAGAGGGAAAGACTCAGAGGTCCTTATCAACCTCCTACAAGTCCCTGCTAGACCTTCATGCCACTGGAGACCCCCCATTCTTAGCAAAATGGGAGAGAGAGCTACAAATCACCTTCACAGAACCCCAAAAAGAACGCATACTATTTTTCACACAGAAATCTTTTCTTCGTAGCAAATATCAAGAGACCGCATATAAAATAGTGGCCCGCTGGTACAGAACCCCTTCGGTGCTGGCTAAGATATATCCGCTACAAACTGATTGCTGTTGGCGTTGCAGCCTACACTCAGGCACCCTCTTACACAATTTTTGGGATTGCCCCCTGCTCCAAACTTTTTGGCAGCCGGTGCTTAAGCTCATACAGAAACTCAGATATATCGCTACATGATAACCCAGCGGCAGTCTTCCTTAACCGTACCCCCTTATCAAGGAAACGGCATCATAATTCCCTTCTCAAACATCTCCTTAATGCAGCACGAGCCTGCATTCCACCCCTTTGGAAACAAAAACATTGAGCAAATGGAAGATCTGACCTCCGCTTTGCGAGATAAATCAGAGGAACATAAGTCCAGATGGTTTCATTGAAATATGTTTAGCTTCTCTGACGAATTCCACCAATACACGTTAGGATCCTCAGTCTAGGGTCCCCACCATCTGTTCAGTATTATGGGCCTCAGCTTTCTGAGGGTAATTGCCCCCCCCTTTTTTTTTCTCCCTCTCCTCCTCTTCCCTCTTCTTCTCTCTCTCCTGCCTTCTCATTTTTCTCTTTCCCTCCCTTTTTCCATTTCTCTTTTTCAATTAAAAGACAAGTGAGGAGCAGAGAAGTTTTTGTTTACCCTGTATTAGACTTCAGCTAAAGGAATGCGCCTGATCAAGTAGTTCCCTCCACTCACAAGCAATTGATATGTATGATTGATGTACTTGATGCACTAGTTGTCTTTTTGTTTATATCTGTCACATCTTTAAATAATAAAAAAAAAAATAAGTACATGCTCTTGGAATATCCGAGGATTGGGAGACCCTATAAAGAGAGCTGCGGTCATTACTGCAGTGACAGCCCTTCAGGCGTTTGTGGTTTGTCTGCAGGAGACTCATCTAACAAAAGAGTTGATACTACATTTAAAAAAGAAGAAATTTCCAGATTCAGTATCACGCGGTATATACCTCATACTCCAGGGGAGTGAGTGTTCTGATTGGGACAGGAGTTGAGTTCTCCTGCAGACAGATCAATATAGATGAGAGAGGTCGGTATATTTTTTTTGTATTGTACTATTGGGGGAATGACCTGCCTATATATCCCTCCACCATTTAAATCAGAGATTCTATATCAATTGATGAAATTCACGTCTCAAAAACCTAATGTCCCAATAATGGCAGTGGGAGATTTCAATATGGTATTAGATGGGAGGGTAGATAGATATCCACCAGGAACTCAGGTTGGAAAAGGGGTTATCACGGTCTTACAAATAGGAGAATTGGGGTTAGGAGATATATGGAGGGAGGAGGAGGAACCCAACTAAACAGCAATATTCTTGTTTTTCAAAAGCTCACTCCACGCTTTCTAGGATTGATTTAGCCCTCGTCAGTGAAGACATATTTCACTTTGTTAAAAATATAAAATATATGCCCAGGGGCCTCTCAGACCACTCTCCACTGGTTGTATCATTGAGTCAAGGGGAGAAGTTTGGTAAAAGGGAATGGAAAATGAATACATATTGGTTAGAGATAATAGGGGGTAAAGAAGGAGTGACATCATCCCTGGAGGAATTCATGAGGATTAATGCTGGGACAGCATCACCCGCAATAGTCTAGGATACCCTTAAGGCCTATCTTAGGGGGATACTAATACAGTACATAGCGAAAATTAAGTGACAGACTAAAGAGCAGGAAAAACTGATCGGTAATAAGGTCATAGAAGAAGAATGGAAGTATGTAGAAAGCTCAACCACTGGGGCATTTCAGGAATGGGTTAAAACCCAGCAAGATTATAAAGATTTATTATATACAAAAGTTGAAAATAAACTGTTGTTTCAGAGACGTTATGTGGAGGGAGAGAGTGCAGGACATTTGTTGGCTCGCTTAGCAAAGGAAAACACATCTACTGTCATATCCGCTATTAGAATAGACGGGGGAAGAATAACAGCATATGACCTCGAGACTGTAGATACCTTTAAAAAATACTATGAGAAATTATATAGTGCCCAAGGTGGGGAGGTAGAGGTCGATGTGTGGGACTTTAGAAATCTGAAGATCCCTTCCCTTACTGAGGAAGATAGAGAGGCATTGGATGACCCTATAGGCCTGGAAGAGGTAAGACAAGCGGTGTCAGCCTTGGCAAACCAGAAAACTCTGGGGCCGGATGGCCTGCCTGCAGAGATATATAAAAAATATGAAGAGATACTGTTACCAGAGCTGAAGACATTTAATAGTGCATTAGAAGAGGGTGTGTTGCCTTTGTCTATGAGAGATTCCACCATTATAGTCCTTCCAAAACAGGGGAAGGATCTACTTGATCCATCTTCCTATAGGCCAATAACAATGCTGGGCACAGACGTAAAAATTTTGGCAAAAATATTGGCTGAGAGGTTAAAGAAAATAATCCAGAACCTGGTCCATATGGACCAGACAGTGTTTATACCAAACAGTTCAACCAGTATTAACATAAGGAGGGTGTGGTTAAACCTGCAGGCTCTGACAACTAATGCAGGGTCAAGGCCTTCAACAGTCTGGAATGGCATCATCTGTGGCAGACCTTGGCTGCCTTCCAATTTGGTCCAAAGTATGTTGGATGGGTAAGACTCTTATATAAAAGGCCTAGAACAAAAGTGAAGATAAATGATATGTGCTCTGAATCGTTTTTTTTTGACCCGGGGGACAAAACAGGGGTGTCCCTTGTCTCCCGTTATTTGTTTTGTCAATGGAGCCTTTGGCTATAACCATTAGGTCATCCGTAGGGATACAGGGATTTCAGAGAGCTTCAGGAGTGGAGAAAATATTATATTCTGATGTGTTGTTGTTTCTGGGGGATAAGCAGGGGTCCCTAGCGGCAGCAATGGATATAATTATAGATTTTGGGCGAAGATCAGGCCTAAATATAAACTGGGATAAATCAATGCTTCTTCCGGTTGACCCGCTGAAGATAGCCCTGCCACCAGAACTTCCGCAGGTGGAAATAGTTAGGCTCAAATACCTAGGAATATACATGATATTAAATCCCAAAGAGTATATAATAAACAATATTGCCCCACTTTTGGATAGACTTAGGTGCAAAGGGAAGGTGTGGAGACAGCTACCCTTGTCAGTGGTAGGAAGGTGCAATCTAATCCAGATGACATGGATGACTCAACTGTTGTATGCACTACATTATTCCCCAATTTGGATAAATAGACAATGGTTCCAGAAGATTGGTATTATATTTAGAGAACTGATCTGGAAAAAAAAACAAACAGTCAAAGATACGGCTACGTACTTTATAGTTGCCAAAGGATGGGGGGGATTGGCAGTTCTGCCTCCATGGTGCTATTTTTTTACATCACAGTTGCAGCATTTGAAAGGATGTAACAACTTGTCTGAATACAACCCAGCTAGGGATATGTTGTTATTGGGCACGTGTCATGACAGTTTGATAGAGGCCTTGGAGGCTGATTTCTTTCCAATTAAACATCCTACCCTTTTAATGCTAAAGAAATTATGGAAAGTGGATAAAGAAATATTAGAGTACCAGGGATTTACAGAATTTTCCCCATTATGGAATAATAAGCATTTACAGGAATTATCCAACGTGGAGAAGCATAGGGATTGGGAGAGGTAGGGACTTACCCACCTCTTCCAATTATATAGGCTAAGTGTATTTAAGTCATTTTTGGAACTAAAGGAGGATTACGGTATATCAAACCAGTCCTTTTTTAAATATTTACAAGTTAGACATGCCCTGAGGATTCAATTTAATGGAATGAGGTAAATTTCCTTTGGAAAATAATTGATGCTGATATATCTAGAGGTTTGATCTCATTTATATATGATGGTATTTGTGACAGAATGATAAAGGGAAATAAGGAGCTTCCTTGTAGGAGGGGTTGGGAGGAAGACCCGGGGGACATATCAAATGAACAATGGAAGCATATTTTGGAGATAGGCCCCTTAAGCACTCTGTCTCCATCACAATCAGTGTCTCACCTGATGTTATTACATAGAGCATACAAAACACAGCAGAAACAATTTCTTTATGGGTGGAGGATAGATGCTAAATGTCCAAGATGCAGGGACCCAAAGGGAGATCTAGTTCAAATGAGGTGGAGGTGCCCCAAATTGAATAGATAGTGGAGTGAGGTTGTGGATAAAATAAACAAGATGATATTTGGAGTATCTATCGGTCTGGACCCTAAAATTTGTTTATTGAGCTGTATGGAGAAAAATAGGAGCATAGGGAGGAAACAAATAGAAATAATTAGATGTCTTTTTCTTGAAAGGAAATGGATAGCAAGAAGATGGCTGGCGGTGAGCCCACCAACCTGGATAAAATGGGAGGATGAGGTTAATAAAACAATCAGAATGGAAAGATGTGTCTATAACAAAAGGGGGAATGTCAAAATGTTTAAGAAAATATGGGAAGGCTGGATGAGAGGATAAGGGAAAGAAGTGTTACATTATTAAGGGTAAAGTGGTCCCCTCTCCTGCGGATACCAAGACTTGGCTTGTGTTTTTTTTTCTCTCCTTTCTTTTTTGTTACATGAAATGTGTATATTATATAAATAGATATATCATGCCAAATTTGCTATAAAAGTGAAGGGTGAACCGAAGTGTATTATGTAAATTTAGGGGGGTGTTTGTTAAATGTTGGTGAGGTGGGTGCAAAAAGAGTAAGTGTGTAATGTATAAATGTATATTTGTTTTTTGTCTTTTTATATGAATAAAAAATACCTTAATCAAAAAATAAAAACAACAAAATAAAGTAAAATAAACAATAAAAACAAACAAAAAAATAAAAAAATGACCCTGTCCCCGGTAGCTTGCGCTCAGAAGCGAACGCACACGTAACTGTAACTCTAAACTGGTAACCTTTAAATAAAGTGTTGCCTATGGAGATTTTTAAGTACCGAAGATTAGCACCACTCCATGAGTGAGCGCAATTTTAAAGCGTGACATGTTGGGTATCTATTTACTTGGCGTAACATCATCTTTCACATTATACAAAAAATTGGGCTAACTTTACTGTTTTGTTATTTTTTAATTCATGAAACTGTTTTTCTTCCCAAAAAAAACACGTTTTAAAAACTGTAGCGCAAAAAACGTGCGAGATAAAAAGTTGCAACGACCGCCTTTTTATTCCCTAGTGTGTCTGCTAAAAAAAAAATATATAATGTTAGGGGGTTCTGAGTAATTTTCTAGCAAAAAAAAATTATGATTTTTACATGTAGGAGAGGAGTGCAAGAATAGGATGGAATGGACGGTATGGAAGTAGTTAACACACACCCATTAGCTGCTGCACATTTAAATAGGTGCAAGCTGCAAAGTGCTAAGCAGCATATATCAACCACTTACTTTTTGCAGACCGTTCGGTAGCAGATAGAGTCCCAGGCATCATAATATATGCGAGCCACTTCCAACCATGCGCTCTCCTTCTTTACATGATCTTTGTAATATGGATCTCTGAGGTCATATATTACTGGACGTTGTCTGACAAGCCGAATGATCTCTTCATTGTCAAGAACTTGTCGCTTGTTCTTTCTAGCCCTAGGCATGCTTCCTGCTGTCTTCCACACTCACGTACATCCATATAGGAAGAGATGTATTTGGGAGGAGCAGAGATTATGTGCTTCTGCAGACTTCTGTGGAAGTCGCAACAAAGTTGCGGTGTCATACATGTACATGCGACTGCATTGCGACTTAATTACTTTCCATGGAGAACAAGTTGCACCGAAGACGGAACAAAGTAGTGCAAAAACCTTTTTTGGAGTCGCTGCAACTTGAGTCGCACCAATTAGAACGGAGACCATTGAAATACATTGATTTTGACTTGTCATGCGACTTCACATGTGTCAAGTCACACAACAACTCGCAGTAGTGGAAACAGAGCCTAAGCCTTTTCTGACGCTTTTTGTTTACATGAAGAATTACAATTTTTTTTTTTTACTAGGAGTGCTTTCCTTTTTTTTTTTGTATTTATTTTGCTTTTTTATTTTATTTTTACACTGTCCCTCCCTTTCTTTTTTTTTTTTTTTAAATCACTTTTATTATTACAGGGAATGTAAATATTCCCCGTGATAGCAATAGGCTGTGACAGGTACTCTTTTCTGAGCAATCTGGGGTCTATTAGACTCTAGATCTCTCTTCTTTACTTAAAGCATCTGACCACGCCAAGATTGGTGTGATCAGATGCTTTCCCAATTTAAAAATGGCATGGTTTATATCCGGCAAAACTGAAGAAATGAAATGCTCGTAGCTTCTGGTTTCTTAGACCATAAAGATAAGCTGTTCCAGTCTCAGATCAGCTCTACAGTCAGCTGGCGGAACCATCCTAGCTGCTAGGATTGCTTGTACATGAAAACCAACCGACGGCTGAAAAAATAATACCAAGATGATGCCTGCACGCAACATCCCGGTATAACCACTCAAAGTCCAGTGACATACCGTATGTTGCTGGTCCTTGTTGGGCATATATGCAAGGTTCTTTTTTTTTCCTGCAGCCTGTGGGCTGAATGAAAAGAGAACCTAACAGATTCCTCCATTCACATCGATCGATGTAGAAGAAGAAATCTCTGCCAGAAAAAGTGTGTGGTATGCCCACCATTAGAATATGCCCATCCAACCACTTTGAATGATGGGCATACATGCAATGTTCTTTTTTTCGTTCTGGGTGTCTAAAAAATGGCACGCTTGTTTAAAAATTGTCTACATATAAAAATGGTACCCCTTTTGGAATAAGGGAAACACCAAATCTCAAACAATCTTGCCACTGCTCCCTATGTAATCTGGGCATGTGGGGGGCTCCACGTGACTTTTTCCCTCGTGAATCTGGAAATCACATGAATAGCCTGTTGCCCTCTTACAGAGCTTATACGTTTTTACCCCATATCTGGCACACTTGCTAGGGATAAATGGTTTAAAAGCAAGGCGTTCAAAAAAATATACATGTCTGCAAATTTTTGGGTAAAGTGTTTTACTAGAGGCCGAATTTTGTGGAGTGAGTCATATCCAGGGTCACCCCGAGGATGACAGAGTTCATTGTTGTTGAAATGCATAAATCACATTATATTCTCGTATCTACCCCTGGTCATGGCAGCAGACATAGGCATAAAATGAATTGGGTCAGTGGACCAATATGACCGCAACTCATTCTTTTTAGTAATGCCCATGTTGAGAGTTAGGCCGAAAAAAGTCTTAAATATGGAAACCGTGACATGTTTCCATGCAAATTGTCTGGCAAGGTATGAATTTGGATTGGCGGCGATAAATTGCTTGGCAAATAATTTGCTTTGGCCACCATCAATCGCTACAGGTCTTCTGTGAAAAACCGCTTAAAAAAAAAAAAAAAAAGAGATGGTGAATTTGCTGTTTCCACCTGAATTCTGGGTTGGGCAGTGAATGGGGGAAGTATGAGTGCTGCAGAAAATGTGGGCTGCCAATCAGGAATTGCAAGCATATCAGGAAGGGCACTATGGGCTCTACGGGCCTGTGTTCTTATTATTGGCTGTGGAATGCTTCTTTTGCTAGCCGCCGCACCAGCTTGCACTGCAATTATGGGACTCGCCACGTCACTGTTACTGCAGTCCTGGTGTGTCTAAGACCAGGGCGTACTAGGCCATTGGTGCTCGCCAGTTCACCAAAAGGTACAGCGGCACTAGTATTGGCACTCTGCTGCATAGGAGAATCATCATTCAATTGTACCACCTCAGCAACCTGAGTACGGGGTCAGGTACGCCTGACCTTAGCAGGGACCTCTACTCCATTGTCTGAGCTGTCAGGGTGCCACTGCTCTCTACAGGTTCATATTCTGAGCCTGATTCTGACAGTGAGCACTCCCCATCGCTCACAGCTGTCATGCTCAGAATCCTGTAGGCCTCTACACTAGTGTACCTTTTGTTGGACATTTTGGCCACTAAATTTACAGGTACCTAGTGCGACTCATGGAAAAGAGCACCTGATTGTCGGGGACTGTTTGAACCGCTACAAATAAAATGTACTTGCTAGCAGAGATCAGGCCTGACCTTGCAAACACTGCGGTTTTGTGTACTGTGTATCAGAAGTGACAGTGATATACTGACACACTGCACCTGTTGGGGGGGCACGTGTTAGGGCTGATCCTAACACTGCATTTTTGGGGACACTACTATTGGAGACGCTAGTATAATTCTGATCTGATCAAAGATATTGATCCATCCAGACACTATACTAGTAATGGAGGCTTATAGTGTGCGTGTTCGTATTACTAGCAACCAAAGGGTTAAAATGTATTCGTGAATATGTGGCAAGCACTCTGACGCTATCTGGTGTCACCCGTGACACCAATACAGTGATCAGAAAAAAAATCTGTACACTGTACTAATGCCACTGTGACAGGCAGTGAAAGGGTTAAGTGGAGGTGACCAGGGGGTTAAAATTTTTTTAGGGAATATGTGGCAGTCAAAGTGACCTCATCTAGGATTAACACCAACGATTTCTAGCGTCACCCTTGACACTAATACAGTAATCAGTAAAAAAAAACCCTGTACACTGTACTAATGACACTGACGGGAGTGAAAGGGTTTACTGGGGGGGGGGGGCGCGAACAGGGGGTTAAATGTGCCTTTGTGATCTGGTGTCAGTATAGTGCTTTTACTCACTCTGATGCGGTCTCTTCTCACGCTGTACCGAAAAGGGCTCCAGGAGAAAAGAGACAGTCATTTCCTGTGCCAAGCGGTTAACCACTTCAGCCCCAGAAGATTTTACCCCCTTCCTGACCATAGCACTTTTTACAATTTGGCACTGGCGTCGCCTTACCTGACAATTACGCGGTCATGCAATGCTGTACCCAAACTAAATTTGCATCCTTTTTTCCCCCCCACAAATAGAGCTTTCTTTTGGTGGTATTTGATCGCCTCTGCAGTTTTTTTTTTTTGCGTTATAAACAAAAAAAAAAAGAGCAACAATTTTGAAAAAAAAAAATTATATTTTTTTACTTTTTGCTATAATAAATAACCCCCAAATTGTTTTTTAAAAATCAAATTTCTTCAGCAGCTTAGGCTGATATATTATATTCTACATATTTTTGTTAAATAAAAAAAAAAAAAAAAAAAAATCGCAATAAGCGCATGTTGATTGGTTTGTGCAAAAGTTATAGTCTACAAACTATGGGAAAGATTTATGGCATTTTTATTATTATTTTTTTTTTTTACTAGTAATGGCGGTGATCTGCGATTATTTGCGGTATTGTGACGGACAGATCGGACACTTTTGACACATTTCTGGGACCATTGGCATTTATACAGCGATCAGTGCTATAAAAATGCATTGATTACTGTGTAAATGTCAATGGCAGGGAGGGGGTTAACACTAGGGGGCAATAAAGGTGTTTAATGTGTGTCCCCCCAGTGTGTTCTAAATGTATGGGGATTGGACTGAGTATGAGAGGAGACATATTGCTGTTCCTAGGAACAAATGACATGTCTCCTCTCCTCTGACAGCACAGGGGTTTGTGTGTTTACATACAAATCCCCGTGCTGGAGATCGAGACCGCCCAGCTACGTGTATCGGGTTCCTTTGCCGTGCAGCGCATGCCCTCTCTGGTGGCCGAAAAAGGGAAAGGACGTACCCGTACAGGATTTTGCCCAGGAGAGTCATTCTGCTGCAATATATCTGCATGAGCCGGTCAGGAACTGGTTGAACATTGATTTTTGCACTGAAAACTCACTTTGGTTGATTTTTTTTAACTATCAGTAAAAAAATTGGTTCTGCCAGTAAATGTTTGGTGTTGTGCGAGTAAAAGAATTGGCTCTGTAAGTACATTTTTTATTGTGTGAGTAAATTTCACTTTAGGAGGTTGGCAACCCTGTGTTTGTCTGACATGAGATTATTGGCAAGATTAGGTATTGATCCCCCTTTTCTAACCATACGTGAGCAGAATTAGCTCATAGACCAGAATGCATCTGCGTTTCATATAGCCACCCAATGGCTTGCTTAAACCAATCCTGTTTGGTGTTAAGGGAAACCATGAGAATGAAGCTTATAGCACATGAAGACAGTATTATGTACAGATTATCACCTGCCACCAGTGGCGGAACTACCGCCATAGCGATCCACGCAGGCGCTATGGGGCCTGCAGCCGAGTGGGGCCTGCACAGGGCCGATCCCAGGTGGGTGCGGTGCACCTGGGTGCCAGAGAGGTGGGCGCGCTGAATCGCCAGAGTGCTCCCCTCCCTCCTCCTCCTTGTCCAGAGGAGGCTCTCCCCACCTGTCACCGCCGCTGCTGTGTTTCCTGCTGAAGCCCGTCCCCCCTCCTGTCAGAGAAGGGGAGCAGCTGGAGATCGGAGCAGCTTTCTCTGTGTGGACAGCCGCGCAGTGATGTCGCTGGGGGGGGGCAGTCCGTGCCTGACACGTTCTCCTCCTCCTCTCTGTGTCTAACTCCTGCCTGCTGTGATCTGTTCTCCACCCGGGCGGCGCGGCTGCACATTGTCCTCTCCTCTCCAGCTGCCGCCGGGAGTTTTTATGTACCCTAATGGGGGGGGAGGATTTGTCCTGGTGAGGGGGTCTGTAATAATGAGGGGGGGGTTTGTCCTGGGGGGTATGTAATAATGGAGGGGGGGTTGTCCTGGGGGGGTCTGTAATAATGTAGGGGGGTTTGTCCTGGTGGGGGGGTCTGTAATAATGTAGGGGGGTTTGTCCTGGTGGGGGGTCTGTAATAATGGAGGGGGTTTGTCCTGGTGGGGGGGTCTGTAATCATGGAGGGGGGTTTGTCCTGGTGGGGGGTCTGTAATAATGGAGGGGGGTTTGTCCTGGTGGGGGGTCTGTAATAATGGAGGGGGTTTGTCCTGGTAGGGGGATCTGTAATAATAGAGGGGGGTTTGTCCTGGGGGGGTCTGTACTAATGGAGGGGGTGGTTTGTCCTGGGGGGTCTATACAGATGGAGGGAGGTCTGTACTGAGAAAGGTCTGTACTGAGGGAGGGGTTTATACTTAGTGAGGGGTCTGCACAGACGGCGGGGGGTTTAGACTTGGTGAAGGGGGTCTGTACTGAGGGGCAACTATAGATGGAGGGGGGTGACACCAACCCTAGTGACGCCACTGCAGCTGCGGGCTCTTCTTTCCCTCCTCACGCGTGCTGCTGTACTAATATGCGGCGCTTGCCAGCACAGCCGCCCACTATGTTTCTTCTCCCGCCTTCATATCAGCCAGGGAAGAAATAGAATACAAAAAGGAGCAGAGAAGACGATTGTGGGACATGTAGTCCCGAGGACTGGCAGCCCCACTGTAACGTGGAAACTCCAGCCCACACAGCATGCTCAGCTGAATGGGAGAGAGAGAGTGCCAGGAGCCTGGGGAAGCTTTCAGGGAAGTACACCCAGGACTCCAGAGGGAGAGGACAGTGCTGAGAGAATACCATCAGAGAGAGAACCCCACTGCCCTGCGCCACCAGAGGGAAAGCCACACAGCCCAGCGCCATCCCTGGCTGAGAAAGGAATGGAGTCATTGCCAGAATACAGATCTGGGTGCTACACAGCGACGCCGCCACAGGCAATTCAGAGTCAGCTGACTCCTGATCAGAGGAACCGTTGCTGTATCGCTGGGTCAGGTGAGAGGGCTGATCAGCCATTATCTACTAACGTCCATAGGAACTGCAGTCTCTGACCATCTCCTGTACCATGTCTGCAGTCTCTGACTGTTTCTTGTACTATGTCTGCAGTCTCTGACCAGCTCCTTTATGATGTCTGCAGTCTCTGACCATCTCCTGTACTATGTCTGCAGTCACTGACCGTCTCATGTACTATGATTGCAGTCTCTGACCGTCTCCTGTATCATGTCTACAGTCACTGACCAACTCTTGTATCATGTCTGCAGTCTCTGACCATCTCCTGTAATATGTCTTCAGTCTCTGACCATCTCCTATATTATGATTGCAGTCTCTGACCGTCTCTTGTATCATGTCTGCAGTCTCTGAACATCTCTTGTATCATGTCTGCAGTCTCTGAACATCTCTTGTATCATGTCTGCAGTCTCTGACCATCTCCTGTACTATGATTGCAGTCTCTGATCGTCTCCTATACCGTGTCTCTCAAATTTGCTGCAGCATGATGAGTGGATGTGCTGAGTAGACGTTCTCCACTGTCCACTCTACTCCCCATCCCCCCAGGCTATGAGGCTTGTACCTCCTACACCTCTGGTCCCCCTACTCTGAATATCAGTGGGATAGGGTAACAAGGAATTCCTATAGATAAGATAGTAATAGTAATAGGGGGGGATGTAATAGGCTGCCTGGGGGTAGAGGGATGCATGTTAAGTTATTGGCATAACAGTTTGGGTTACCCATTAGGTCAGGTCCGATATAATGGACTTGAGATCCTGCAGTATAGCAGGAAAACGGAGAGATTGACGGGTGAGGGTGCCCCCCACACTCGGATTTGTCTCCTGATTAATATGTATTTCTTGGGGTGGAATTCTGGGGTGGAATACTGAGGTGAGGTGAGGGTGGGAGGGTCTCATGATTTCCCAATTTCCCTCTCCCTCTCATTCCTCCCGGGGGCATCTGCAGAGAGCAAAGAGAGACAGCGGTTACCAGGGGAATAAAGTAGGTAGTAGGTCTACAAGTAATGGCAGGCCCAATAAAAGTGATATCGTATAATATAAGAGGTTTATGTTCACCCCAGAAAAAGGGTTGTCTCTGGCAGCAGCTGCGCCATCATAGGGTAGACGTGGCTTTCCTGCAAGAGACGCATTTTGTAAAGGGGTCAGTTCCAAATATGCCATTACATTTGTTTAATTAGTAGTACCAAGCACCATACCCAATTGCAAGGGCAAAGGGGGTGACAATAACCTTTAGAAGGACATGCCCGATGGTTTTAATAGCCTCACAGATGGACCCAGAAAGCTGTTTTCTTTTTGTAAAGGGAAGGTTGCATGGTTATTGTTATACAGTATCTCACACGAGTACACCCCTCACATTTTTGTAAATATTTCTTATATCTTTTCATGTGACAACTCTGAAGAAATGACACTTTGCTACAATGTAAAGTAGTGAGTGTACAGCTTATATAACAGTGTAAATTTGCTGTCCCCTCAAAATAACTCAACACACAGCCATTCATGTCTAAACCGCTGGCAACAAAAGTTAGTACACCCCTAAGTGAAAATGTCCAATTTGGGCCCAAAGTGTCAATATTTTTGTGGCCACCATTATTTTCCAGCACTGACTTAACCCCCTTGGGCATGGAGTTAACCAGAGATTAACAGGTTGCCACTAGAGTCCTCTTCCACTCCTCCATGATGACATCACGGAGCTGATGAATGTTAGAGACCTTGCGCTCCTCCACCTTCCATTTGAGGTTGCCCCACAGATGCTCAATAGGGTTTAGGTCTGGAGACATGCTTGGCCAGTCCATCACCTTTACCCTCAGCTTCTTTAGCAAGGCAGTAGTCATCTTAGAGGTGTGTTTGGGGTCCTTCTCATGTTGGAATACTGCCCCGCGACCCAGTCTCCTAAGAGAGGGGATCATGCTCTGCTTCAGTGTGTCACAGTACGTTGGCATTCATGGTTCCCTCAATAAACTGTAGCTCCCGAGTGTCGGCAGCACTCATGTGAAAAACAGCAAGAAGCGCCAATCTAAGTGCAGTATTATGTAACTTTAATAAAATGATGAACGGACAAACAGCCAAATGGCTACTCACAAAATTAAAATGGTTTAAGGCAAGGATAGGTGGTGAGTCCAGGGACGTCCTCCTAAGATGTGGGCAAAGTGCCTGATGCATCAGGCACTTTGCCCACATCTTAGGAGGACGTCCCTGGACTCACCACCTATCCTTGCCTTAAACCATTTTAATTTTGTGAGTAGCCATTTGGCTGTTTGTCCGTTCATCATTTTATTAAAGTTACATAATACTGCACTTAGATTGGCGCTTCTTGCTGTTTTTCACATTGTTGTTTCAGAGTTGCCTGCTTCTACTCTCAAGTGAGCTGCCGCTGGTGCATTTTTATCAGACTTTTAATTTCAGTGACTGTTTACATTTTTATATATACACATATATATGTATGTGTATAGTTTATATATTTTCTATAGACCATCACACCCTGGACAAAAAAATTCTTTTATATTCACTTTGGACTCTTTACATGCATGATTGTATGCTCTAGCGCCATTTCTCCTTTTTGTATCGGCAGCACTCATGCAGCCCCAGACCATGACACTCCCACCACTATGCTAGACTGTAGGCAAGTCTCACTTGTCTTTGTACTCCTCACCTGGTTGCCGCCACACACACTCGACACCATCTGAACCAAATAAGTTGATCTTGGTCTCATCAGACCACAGGACATGGTTTTAGTAATCCATGTCATTAGTCTGCTTGTCCTCAGCAAACTGTGGACTTTCTTGTGCATCATCTTTAGAAGAGGCTTCAATCTGGGACTACAGCCATGCAGACCAATTTGATGCAGCGTGCGGCGTATGGTCTTAGCATTGACATGCTGACCCCCAACCCCTTCAACCTCTGCAGCATTGCTGGCAGCACTCATACGTCTATTTCCCAAAGACAACCTCTGGATAAGACGCTGAGCACGTGCACTCAACTGTCTTTGGTCGACCATGGCGAGGTCTGTTTTGAGTGGAACCTGTCCTGTTAAAACGCTGTATGGTCTTGGCCATCGTGCTGAAGCTGTTTCAGGGTCTTGGCTATCTTTTTATAGCCTAGGCCATCTTTACATAGAACAACAATTCTTTTTTCAGATCTTCAGAGAGTTCTTTGCCAAGAGGTGCCATGTTGAACTTCCAGTGACCAGTATGAGAGAGTGAGAGCGATAACACCCAATTTAACACACCTGTTCCCCATTCACACCTGAGACCTTGTAACACTAACGGGTCACATGACAGCGGGGAGGGAAAATGACTAATTGGGCCCAATTTGGACATTTTCACTTAGGGGTGTACTCACTTTTGTTGCCAGCAGTTTATACATTAATGGCTGTGTGTTGAGTTATATTGAGGGGACAGCAAATTTACACTGTTAGACAAGCTGTACACTCACTACTTTACATTGTAGCAAAGTGTCATTTCTTTAGTGTTGTCACATGAAAAGATATAAAAAAATTTTTACAAAAATGTGAGGGGTGTATTCACTTGTGTGAGATACTGTACATTTTCCTCAATTTACTGTACACGCCAAATACAGAAAGGGTCAATTTCCTTGTAAGAACTCTGAAGCTTTTGGAGAAGTTCAGAGAGGGATTTTTGATTCTGGGAGGGGATTTTAATCTTACCTTAGACCAAAGTAAAGATACGTCAACGGGTAAAACCCCTATATCTTTTAAAGCGTTAAATCATCTAAAACAACTTTTGCGCTCGTTGCATCTGGTGGATGGATGGTGTGCGACACATAATGGGAATAAGGACTATAGCTACTATTCTAAAGTACATGGCACCTATTCTCGTCTAGACCTATTCCTAGTGGACCAGTTTTACCTGGAAAGGATTCGCTCATTCACTATTGAATCAACAATTTCAGACCATGCCCCTATAACGGTGACCTTTTCACCAGTTTCTGCAGGCCACCTAGAAAGGACTTAGCGGCTAAATTAATCATTACTGGATGATAACAATAGTGGAGGCATTGTCTCATAAGAATAAAACATATTTTGAAATGAATGTATGAGAGAAGTATCTGAGCAGGCTGTATGGGAAGCCCATAAATCAGTGATTAGGGGCGAACTGATGGGTCGCGGATCAAAAAAGAAAAACAAAAAGAGATAGTAGATCTGTTGGAAGAGATTGAGTTTAAGATTAAACATAAAAGACAGTTAGATCCAGCAGATGTTCAGCAACTGGAGATCCTGCGGTGCAAGTTGGTGCAGTGTATGGATCAGAAAATGAAAAATAAGTATAGATTTTATGCTCATCGGTCCTACGAACAAGGCAATAAAAGTGGTCGGTTATTAGCCAGACAGCTGAAAAAACATCAAGACTCCAGACATGTTCATAATCTAATAGTTCATAATAAAAAGATAATGGAAACTCAGGCAATAGCGGCAGAGTTCCATAAATTCTATGGAGCCCTATACAACATTCAGGCTGGTTACTTGAATGGCAGAGAGGAACAGCGGAAATTGGAGATTAGAGAATAAATAGAAGGCAATATCGAACCTGTCGATAGGTAAAAGTCCAGGGCCTGATGGGTTTACGAACTTATATTATAAGAAATGTATTTCTAGATTAGGGGTCCCAATATGTAGTTATTTCAATTTGATCAATGCTTCAAATCCATTACCCCCGGAAGATCTATTGGCATATATCACGATACTCCCTAAACCAGGGAAAGACCCCTAACACTGCGCTAACTACAGACCCATCTCCCTGTTAAATTCCGACACTAAGTTTTTAGCCAAAATTTTGGCTTAGATTACAGGACCATATAGTGAAGCTTGTTCACCCTGATCAAACGTGCTTTATGAAGGGCTGTGAGGCTAGGGATAACAGCATCCGGGCCTTACACATCCTTTATTGGATGCAACATGGCCCTGTTAAAGCCCAGAGAGTGACATTGTCAATGGATGCCGAAAAGGCTTTTGACAGGGTGAACTGGGCATTTATGATTGAAGTGTTGAGGGGGATGGGTCTGGGTGATCGCATAATGGGTTGGATATCGGCATTATATGCGACACCGAGAGCGAGGGTGAATGGCACATTATCGGACTATTTTCAAATACGCAACGGTATGAGACAAGGGTGTCCATTGTCTCCGTTGCTGTTTGCTATAACACTGGAGCTCTTTCTTTGTAGAGTGAGGAAAAATACTGAAATCTTGGGGATACATATTGGACCTGATGAACATAAAGTTTCGGCGTATGCCAATGACTTATTATTTTACCTCTCTTCCCCGCAGACATCATTACTGGCCCTGATGACAGAGGTATATAAATTTGGAATTTTATCTAATTTCAAAATCAATTTTGAGAATTCAATACTTCTACCCAGCCATGTACCTCCAGCAATGGCGACTATTTTGCAGGGCTCCTATACGTTCATCTGGAATAAAAATTAATTGGTATACTTGGGAATACATATTACATCAGATCTCAAACTTTTGTACGAATTAAACTATGGCTCTTTAGTGACAGGTATAACAGGAGACTTGCGGAAATAGAGGGGCCAGTTTTTAACATGGTCTGGAAGAGTGAGTGCTATAAAGATGAGTATACTGCCTAAAATAATTTACACTCTACACACAGTGCCAATTATACTCCCACAGAGCTTTTTCAAAACTATACAGAAGGCTTTTATACCATTTATATGGAATGAGAAACGGCCCAGATTGGCCCATGACATTCTATGCAGAAGTAAATCTGAAGGAGGAATGGGACTACCAGACATAGCCTTATATTATAGGGCAATGTCTTTGACGAGGATTTTGAACTGGTGCCATGACCATAAAATATGGGTCTCTTTAGAACAGATAATGGCAGGTAGGAAGTTGGCGGGAATTCCTTGGATTCCGAGTGTAGAGAGAGGTTTTTCAAAATGGACATCACCTTTAACTCAAAGTACCTTGGAAACCTGGGATAAATTAAATCAACTGGGAGATTAAGCCCCCCGGATATCACCCCTGACCCCATTGGAGGGATACCCATGGTTCCCTCCGGGAGAAGAGGTGGGATCTTTGGGAGCATGGGGGAGGGATGGAGACATGACTTGTGGCAAATTTGCCCCACATGGAATGCTAGCCCCCCTCCCGGATTTGGCATTAAGGCTGGGAAAGGTGCATATGCTGGAGTTGAGATATCATCAATTGGTGTGTTTTTTCAATAAGCTGAAACCATTAATGAGGCCATTAAATTTCTAGCCAGGTGGTATCGGGCTCCAGTAAAGCTGGCACAGATGTACCTGAACGCAGATGCTAGGTGCTGGTGGGGGTGTGGGCAAAAGGGTACTTATCTCCATCTATGGTGGTACTGCCCCAGGATTAAGGTATTTTAGGAAGAGATTGCTCCATGGATAGAGAGGTTGTCCTCTCGACCCATGGAATTAACGCCCTTAAATTTTCTATTTCATTGGACACCAATGTCTATTAGATCATATGAGAAAAGTATTACTCCACATCTATTAAATGCAGCCAAATTGTTAATACCAAGGCTATGGAAACAGACTAGAATTCCAACTCTGTTGGACTACAAGAGAGAGGTCAATTCAATAATGGAGGCTGAAAGATGGGTACATGTGATTAAAGATAAAATGGCAATATGGGCAAGCTGGGAACAATGCTCTATGGAGATCGTGTAGAGTAATAATATATAAAGTCGTGTGGTATCTGGGCCTGCCCTTGGGGGGGGGGGGGGGGTGAGAGGAGGAGAGGGCTTTTTTTTTCCCTTTCACCTTCCTTTCCCCCTCTTTCTTCCATTACTCTAGGGGATGTAGGTAGGGGGAAGGAGTGATGCATTTGATGTTGAGGAAGGTGGGATTTAATAATGGGAAGAGGGGATAGAGCACATGGGGGGAAGATGGGTATATAGGATGGGGGGTATAAGGGGTAGATGTGGTTAAAGGAAGATGAGGTGTATTATTACTATAGATAGGTAAGGGGTGGATCATGGCTTATAGAAGCCTTGTCTTTTTTTTTTGGGGGGGGGGGGGAATTGGGAAGTAGATAAAGATGTGTTGACTTTTTTGTGATAAATATAAATAGGTTAGGAAGGTTGTTTTAATGAACATGTCAAATTTAATAAAAATTTAATAATAAAAAAAAGTCTACAGTCTCTGACCATCTCCTTTATTATGTCTGCAGTCTCTGACCATCTCCTGTACTATGTCTGCAGTCTCTGATCATCTCTTGTATCATGTCTGCAGTCTTTGACCATCTCCTGTACTACGTCTGGGGGCTCTTTTTAACAGAAGCCCTCTCTGTGTGCATCAGAGAGACTCCCCTCCAGGTCTCATTAGTGCGCGCTCTTCCTGTATTTTCTTTATTGTTAAAAGATCATGGGAGGATCCCAGGGTAACGAAGACTTCTTAGGGGAGCATCTGTGTTGGAGTTGTTGCCATAGAAACATTTGTAAAGGGGAGGGGTTGGTAAGATGACCACGCCCATGTGGGGGCGCCAAAAATATTTCTGCAACCAGGCGTCTGTGACCCTAGGATCGGCCCTGGGCCCGCAGTAGGGTGCCCACGTGTCCCAGATTTCCCAGGATTGTCCCTAAATTCAGATTTGTGTCCCGGGCACCTTCATTCTGGGACAATACAGTGTCCCAGAATGAAATAAGGGCACATAGCCACCCTGATAAATACTGCCAAACTGGTTGCTAGGGCCGCCTCATGTCTAGCAACCGGTGATGTCATTGGCAGAGTCAGTCAGAGGCTGAGCATCGCGAGGGCCGCCTTACCCAGAGCTGCCCTCTGCAGTGCTCTGAGTCCACCCACCTCCTCTCCTTCTTCGCCTCCGGCCGCAGCAGCAAAGAGAGCAGGAGCCAGAGCCCAGTCCAGAGTGAGCATCTGTATCTCCTCCAGTGGCATTCTGCGGTGCAGATCCGCGACAGCCTGTGCCCAGTCCCAGCCAGCCCCGGGACCGACTCCCGCTGCCTGCAGTGGATTGCCCGCAGTCAGACTTCTCTCCTCCTCCAGCCCGCGAGGGCCTCCCAGCCAACTTCCAGGTTTGTAATGTATTAGTAGGTGTGTGCTCACTATTCTATGAGAAGAACATGCATGCTGAGCTCAGTGGCGTCCCTGCTGCTGGCCTATTCGTGCACTAAATTTACAATTATTCAACTAGGTGTATGTTACATGTAACATTGTATAACAGTTAATATAATAATACCATATGTAAAGTTCATTTTTTTGTGTGGGGGGGGCTGTTTGCAGCGGGGGCCCCATACACCATTTTGCTATGGGGCCCTGTGATTTCTAGTTACGCCCCTGCCTGGCACCTGTTTTTTTTTTTCAGTTCATTAAAAATGAGCTGCATAAATGAATTTATTACATGAATACAAAAGCTGTTTCAGTCATTCATAAATGTATGTAAGAGTTCATCCTATGAATTATTGTAGAGCAAGTTTGGAAAACATAGTATAGATAGAAAGTAATAATTCTCACTGCAAACGATATTCTTGAACCTTTTTAAAGAATAGTCAGCGTGCTGAAGGGCAGAAGAACCTCTGGCAGAAACATAAAAAGAACAAGCAGCGCCAAATCTAAGTGCAGCAATAAGTTAACATGTTTAACCCTTTCCCGACCGGCGCACGCCGATGTACGTCAGCAGAATGGCACGGCTGGGCAAATGGACTTACAGGTACGTCCATTTAAATTTCCCGCCGTGCCATTGCGTGCGCGCGCTGGCCGGGAGCTCCGTGAGTCGGGCCACGGGTCCCGCGGACTCGATCGCTGCGGGGATACCCGCGATCGCCTCACGGAGAGGACGAACGGGGAGATGCTGATGTAAACAGCATCTCCCCGTTCTGCCTAGTGACAAGTGTCACTGATCACAGCTCCCTGTAATCGGTGACACTGCTAGCCCATCCCCCCTACAGTTAGTAACCACTCCCTAGGACATACTTAACCCCTCCCCACCCCCTAGTGGTTAACCCCTTCACTGCCAGTGTCATTTATACAGGAATCAATGCATTTTTATAGCACTGATTGCTGTATAAATGACAATGGTCCCAAAAATGTGTCAAAAATGTCCGACATGTCTGCCATAATGTCGCAGTCACAATAAAAATCGCTGATCGCCGCCATTACTAGTAAAAAAAAAAAATATTAATAAAAATGCCATAAAACTATCCCCTATTTTGTAAACGCTATAACTTTTGCACAAACCAAAAGCTTATTGCGATTTTTTTTAACCAAAAATATATAGAAGAATACGATCGGCCTAAACTGAGGAAAAAAAAATGTTTTTTTATATATTTTTGGGGGATATTTATTATAGCAAAATGTAAAAAATAATGCGTTTTTCTCAAAATTGTCGCTCTTATTTTGTTTATAGCGCAAAAAATAAAAATTGCAGAGGCAATCAATTACCCCCAAAAGAAAGCTCTATTTGTGGGGAAGAAAGGACGTCAATTTTGTTTGGGAGACACGTCGCACGACCTCGCAATTGTCAGTTGAAGCGACGCAGTGCCGAATCGCAAAAAAAAGCTCTGGTCAGGAAGTGGGTAAAATCTTCCGGGTCTGAAGCGGTTAATGTAAGGTAATGAACTTACTCAAAGCAGGGTAAAAGAAGGCACATCTTTAGTCAGTCAGATAGGCAACAGGATCCAAGTTCAAACATCCAGATAGCGTTGCAGGATCTATCTCAGCAGTGTTGGTGGTCTCCGGTGGGACACCGGATGCTGAGATAGATCCTGCAACACTATCTGGATGTTCGAACTTGGATCCTGTCTGACTCTTTGACTAAAGATGTGCCTGCTTTTACCCTGCTTTGAGTAAGTGCATTACCTTACATTAAACATGTTAACTTATTGGAGCTGCTTGTTCTTTTTTAATTAAAAGAATACTTATATCTTCCGCCGCCATGTCTTATATTAAACTCCTGAATGTGTAACTTCGTCACGCCACTCCAACTCAACTGTAAATTTCCACAGCGTGAGTGATTATAAAAAAAATACCACCACCACATTTGAATTAAAGGCTTACCTGAAAGCTGGATCTCAGAGCATAGAGGTCAGTATAAACAAGAGTATGGTACAATCCCCATCCAGGATTCACGATTGAACCACACCCATCACTTTCAGATCAAAACTTTGATGTCCACAAAACAAAGAAAACACTCCAGTAGTGCAGATCATTCAGGGATGTTTTATTAAAAAGCACATATAAAATGCTTCCACTAACAATGAACAAGCTGTTACCTGTATAGCCTGTGGCATATGTGATGATGTCAGTGCCATCAACTGAAAAATTACCAAAGCATATCCTCTCATAAGTATGTACTTTCCTTAGTCCATAGCACTTAGTGTGGATCCTGTCTGTTCCCTCTGCTATCTGCAGGAGTCACTTCTGACTTGGAGATGGCCACCCCCCAGCACACAGCAGGTGATTGATAGCCTTAGATGTCCATGTTTTCCAGTAAGACTGTATAAAAGGGGTGTGTTCTTTCCCTCCACTCAGGTCTTAAATTACACACAGCTCTGTGCTGTGCAATGTGTGACATAAGATCCCTGCCTCATAGAAGCTGAGAAATCTGTGTACTTTTGAAGGCTGTAGAGGCGAGAAGGCTGCAGATAAACAGGTAAAGCTTACGTAGGAGGATTTAATTGATCACTGTGTACATACAGGTTTTTTTTTTTATCACTTTAACCCCTTGTTTTTTCTCCAGAGTCCCTAAATAGTATAGGAAACCAGTGGCTGCAGAGACATTTTAACCATTAGACCCCTTTCACACGGAGGCGTTTTTCAGGCGTGTTTGGGCTAAAAACAGCGCCTGTAAAGTGCCTGAAAAAAAACCTTCCCTGCAGTTAGTGTGAAAACCCGAGTGCTTTCACACTGGGGCGGTGCTCTGGCAGGACGTTAAAAAATGTCCTGCAAGCAGCATCTGTGGGGAGGTGGCGCAGTGTATAACGCTCCTGTCTATTGAAATGAATGGGCCCTGCTGCCAAATCGCCTGCAAAGCGCTTTGGCAGTGGCGCTACATGGACGCATTTAACCCTTTATTCGGCTGCTAGTGGGGGTTAAACGCGCCCTGCTAGCAGCCGAATAGCGCCGCTAAAATTGCGGTAAAGTGCTGCTAAAACTAGCAGCGTTTTACCGTCAACATCCACCCCAGTGTGAAAGCAGCCTTGGGCACTTATTGGCTCATACCTATGGTGGGACAAGCACAACATTTACAGTTTAGGATTTTTTTTTATAGATAGATTATCGGCCATTCAAATGATTGGAGCCCGCAAACCCAGAAGAAAGACCAGGTGAAGATGAAAGCCCTGTTTAGCTGTGACCACACTCCGCTGGACAGCTAGCTTCGTTTTAGAGGCAAGACTTTCATAATGTGCTAGAATGCGATGCACACTAGCACATTATGACATTAACTTGCAGGTGAACTGTATTTTAATTTTTTTTTTATATATAGACTTTAAGCCAATGGTTGAGTTGACACTGCTGTGCTTTCAGGGAATGTAGCCTGGCAATAACCTAAATGGCATACCACAGAGACTTGCCCCCACCACAAAAGCATTTATAGAAGGGGCAGAATGCCACTAGAGAAATATAGAAGCTGGATGATTACCTGTGCACATGTAAACATATCCTATAGACACTCAGATAAGTACTCCATAAATTGTACATGATAGCCATTTTATAAATGCAAAACCGAAAACAAACAAAACCAAACACCTTTTTTTTTTGGAAAATTGTTTATTTTTCAACACCTTTTTTATCACAAAATTAAATTAGTTTTTTCATGTAAAGGACATATCAATGGTTATTAAAATTATGATCAGTAGTTTTAAAGCAAAACATTCTATAAACATTTCATTCTTATCAGCACATTATTCTTCAATAGTAGTTTTACATGCAGTTTTTAATTTATAGCTGAATTTTATGGCACTGTTCATAGGCCCCTCATCTGTATGTAACCTGTCTAGAAATTATACAAATCATCTTTAAATCTACTTTTCGTCCATCAGATTTTCCATAAACCTGTACATAATTTTTATGCCCCTATTTATACAAAGTTGCACAGCTTTGCACTGCACTTTGATGCAAAGGCTGCATTATTACGTATAATAAATGCCACTGCATTAATAATTTTAAAAATGAACCTGAATATGGTCCAACAGGGTATAATCCCAAAATGTAACAAGTTAGAAAATGTAGTAAGGTGGGACTTTAACCACTTAAGGACCGAGCCTCTTTTTGACACTTCTTGTTTACAAGTTAAAATCAGTCTTTTTTGCTAGAAAATTACTTCCCCCAATTATTATATATATATATATATATATATATATATATATATATATATATATATGTATATATTTTTTTTTTTCAGACAACCTAGAGAATAAAATGGCGGTCGTTGCAATACTTTATGTCACACCATATTTGCGCAGCAGTCTTACAAGTGAAATTTTTTGGGAAAAAATACATTTTTTGACCTAAAAAATAAAAAACAGTAAAATTAGCCCAATTTTTATGGTGTGAAAGATAATCTTGCGCCGAGTAAATTGATACCCAACATGTCATGCTTTGAAATTGCGCCCGCTCATGGAATGGTGACAAACTTTCACCCTTAAAATCTCCATAGGCAACATTTAAAAATGTCTACAGGTTACATGTTCAAACTTACAGAGGTGGTCTAGTGCTAGAATTATTGCTCTCGCTCTACTGATTGGGGCGATACCCATGTGTGGTTTGAAAACAGTTTTCATATGCGGGAACGACTTGCGTATGCGTTCACTTCTGCACGCAAGCTATTTATTTTACTTTTTATTTTATTTTTTTACACTGTCCTTTTAAAAAAAATATTTTGGGTCACTTTTATTTCTATTACAAGGATCGTAAACATTCCTTGTAATAGAAAACAAGCATGACAGGACCTCTTAAATATGAGATCTGGGGTCAAAAAGACCTCAGATCTAACAGTTACACTAAAATGCAATAAAAATTTCCCCTTTAAGACCATTGTGCGGAAGTTTGACGTCACTTCCGTCATTCAATGTTATGGAGCCGAGTGGGGGCCATCTTTCCCTCACTCGGCTCCATGCCTGTCAGGGGGAAGGACGCGATCGTCTCCGCCGCTACCGACGGCTCCGGTAAGCGTCAGGGATGACCGGAACGCCCCCTCCACCCCTAATAAAAGTGATCATGCGGCAAATCTGCCGTGGAGACCACTTTTATCTGAAAGCCAGCCGATCGTCGTTGTTGAAATTACCAGGGTTATGGCAGCTATATGCTGCCATAACAACGGTATTTAGCATCAAAGTACCGACGTACAATGACGGTGATTTGCGCTAAGTGGTTAATATAATATAAATATACTTCTGGTGAATGACAAATATAAGAACGTCCAAATAGTCTAAAAGTAACAGTTTTATAAACAATTCATTAAAAACATTTAGAAAAACCATTTGAAATTTAATAAAAAGTTGTAATACGGAGGTTCGTTACACTTTTGATGTATGGCCTTGAAATGGGGTCTACTGCAAAAGTCTGGGACAAACACACACCACCCACAGTGGCTTTTTGTCTGGCGGATGGCTCAGATGTTTTGCACCAGGCTGGTACATACATGATCTCTCAATACCAGGCTCTCTGCTGTGCTTTCCAAATTTGTGTTACTGGAATCCTCCAGTTGATCGCTTAAGAGATCTGATATAAGTTATAGATACAATATCTATACTTTAATACTAAAGCAGATGAAGCATGCGGTCTTGCACCTTCTGAGAAGGACCATCTATGCACACTTTGTAACCCTGGCAGGCGTATTTAATCGATAGCAGCTACTTCTATTCATTCGGTCTGTTTTTTGTCCCAGACTTTTGCAGGTGATGCTTTTAGGCTTGTAAGTGAAAACTTTGATTGTATTGATCCTTATAGGTTCTGAGAAAGCGGTGTGACCCCATTTCAAAGACATACATCGAAAGTGTAACAAATCACTATATTACAGCTTTTTATAAAATTTCTAAATGTTTTTAATGAATTGTCAATAAAATTGTTATTTTTATATAATTTGGATGTTATTATATTTGTCGGTCAACAGAGATATATTTAAAGTCCTACATGTTCTAACTTGTTACATTTCGGGATAATACCCTGTTATACCATATTCAGGTTAATTTTTTAGAACACTCCTCTACGGTTGTTATAATTTTGTACATACAGTTCTTTTGAGGGAGTATAAAGGTTTTTGTTTCCACCGGGATTTTCCTGTGATGTGTACAGTTTTGCAAAATGTGAATTCTGAGATGATCTATTGTGAACAGGACCAGAACTGGCCACAAAGATAGTAATTTTTTGCTAGGAAAACACAGTAACAATACTCAAAATCATTTACACAAAAACAGACATTCTTAAAAATAAATATATAATTTATATGGATAAGTCTTCAATGATAGCTCTCATGGTGGTAAAATTAGTTTCAAATTTCTGTTCTGTATTTTATTGGTATTTTATGTGATAGACCAACACAAAATGGCACATAATTGTGAAGTGGAAGGAAAATGATAAATGGTTTTCAAAATACTTTGTAGAACCACCTTTTGCTGAAATTACAGCTGAAAGTCTTTTTGGGGATGTCTCTACCAGTTTTGCACATCTAGCTCAAGCTCTGTCAGATTGGATGGAGAGCGTCTGAACAGCAAATTTCAAGTCTTGTCACAGATTCTCAATTGGATTTAGGTCTGGACTGTGAATGGGCCATTTGTAAAACATGAATATGCTTTAAGTTAAACTATTCCATTGTAGCTCTGGCTGTATGTTTAGGGTCATTGTCCTGCTGGAAGGTGAACCTCCACCCCAGTCTCAAGTCTTTTGCAGACTAACAGGTTTTCTTCTAAGATTTCCCTGTATTTGGCTCCATCCAGCTTCCCATCAACTCTGACCAGCTTCCCTGTCCCTGCTGAAGAAAAGCATCTTCACAACATGATGCTGCCACCATGTTTCACGGTGGGGATGGTGAGTTCATGGTTTACGTGCAGTTAGTTTTCCGCCACACGTAGCGTTTTGCTTTTAGGCCAAAAAGTTCAATTTTGATCTCATCTGACTAGATGTTTGCTGTGTCCCCCACATGGCTTCTCGCAAGCAGCAAACAGGACTTCTTATGGCTCTCTTTTTGCCACTCTTCCATAAAGGCCAGATTTGTGGAGTGCACGACTAATAGTTGTCCTGTGGACAGATTCTCCCGCCTGAGCTGTGGATCTCTTCAGCTCCTTCAGAGCTACCATGGGCCTCTTGGTGGCTTCTCCGATTTATGCTATCCTTGCCCGGCCTGTCAGTTTAGGTGGACGGCCATGTCTTGGTAGGTTTGCAGTTGTGCCATACTCTTTCCATTTTCGGATGATGGATTGAACAGTGCTCTGTGAGATGTCCAAAGCTTGGGATATTTTTTTTTAATAACCGAACCCTGCTTTAAAACTTCTCCACAACTTTATCCCAGACCTGTCTGGTGTGTCCCTTGGCCTTCATGATGCTCTTTGTTCACTAAGGTTCTCTAACAAACCCCTGGGGGCTTCACAGAACATCTGTATTTATACTGAGATTCAATTACACACAGGTGGACTATATTTACTAGTTAGTTGACTTCTGAAGGCAATTGGTTCCACTAGATTTTAGTTAGGGGTATCAGAGTAAAGGGGGCTGAATACAAATGCATGCCGAACTTTTTTAGATATTTGTAAAAAAAAATTGAAAACCATTATTTTTCTTCCACTTCACAATTATGTGCCACTTTGTGTTGGTCCATCACGTAAAATCACAATAAAATAAATTTATGTTTTTGGTTGTAATATGACAAAATGTGGAAAATTTCAAGGGGTATGAATACGTTTTCAAGGCACTGTAAATAAAATCCAATTTCTAATAAAGTGAGAACACAATAAATACCTATCATTAACACATTTACTGCAAATAAGTGCACACAATGTGTGTACAAACATGTTTGAAAAATGTACATAAACTATCAAATATCCAAACTAAAATCACCAGAGACAAATATACAGTATCTCACAAAAGTGAGTACACCCCTCACATTTTTGTAAACATTTTATATCTTATTTTGTGACAACACTGAATAAATTACACTTTGCTACAATGTAAAGTAGTGCGTGCACAGCTTGTATAACAGTGTAAATTTGCTGTCCCCTCATATTAACTTAACACACAGCCATTAATGTCTAAACTTCTGGCAACAAAAGTAGGTACACCCCTAAGTGAAAATGTCCAAATTGTTACGGTTTTTGTGGCCACCATTATTTTCCAGCACTGCCTAACCCTCTTGGGCATGGAGTTCATCAGAGCTGCACAAGTTGCCACTGGAGTCCTCTTCCACTTCTCCATGACAACATCATAGAGCTAGTGGATGTTAGAGACCTTGCGCTCCTCTGCCTTCCACTTGAGCATGCCGCACAGATGCTCAATAGTTTTTAGGTCTGGAGACATGCTTGGCCAGTCCATCACCTTTACCCTCAGCTTCTTTAGCAAGGCAGTGGTCCTCTTGGAGGTGTTTTTGGGGTCATTATGTTGGAATACTGCCCTGCGGCCCAGTCTCCGAAGGGATGGGGTCATGCTTTGCTTCAGTGTGTCACAGTACATGTTGGCATTCATGGTTCCCTCAATGAACTGTAGCTCCACAGTGCCGGCAGCACTCATGGAGCCCCAGACTGACACTCCCACCATCATGCTTGACTGTAGGCAGACACACTTGTCTTTGCACTCCTCACCTGGTTGCCGCCACACCCGCTTGACACCATCTGAACCAAATAAGTTTATCTTGGTGTCATCAGACCACAGGACATGGTTCCAGTAATCCATGTCCTTAGTCTGCTTGTCTTCAGCAAACTGTTTGCGGGCTTTCTTGTGCATCATCTTTAGAAGATGCTTCCTTCTGGGACAACAGTGGTCTGAACACTGACAGGCTGACCCCCCACCCCTTCAACCTCTGCAGCAATGCTGTCAGCACTCGTACATCTATTTCCCATTCACACCTGAGACCTTGTAACACTAACGGGTCACATGACAGTGGGGAGGGAAAATGGCTAATTGGGCCCAATTTGGACATCTTCACTTTAGGGGTGTACTCACTTTTGTTGCCAGCAGTTTAGACATTAATGGCTGTGTGTTAAGTAATTTTGAGGGGACAGCAAATTTACACTGTTATACAAGCTGCATACTCACTACTTTACATTGCAACAAAGTGTCATTTCTTCAAAGTTGTCACATGAAAACATATAATAAAATATTCACAAAAATGTGAGGGGCGTACTCACTTTTGTGAGATACGTAACATGTATGTGTGTATTCTAAATGGTCACCATGACTAGTAATTCTGAAATATTGTGCTACAATTCAAAATCTGTGCGACAATGGTAAGATCTTAAAAGCCTATGTGAAACACTGATCTAAAGCAATAACATAATAAATCATAATAAATTTCAGTGACAAAATCAATTCCTAAGTGAACATTCCGGTGCTCTTCTTATGCAGTATCACTCTATGAAAAAGAAGAAGTCTCCACCACCCACTACACTTGTCTGCTCACCTTAAAATTACCTTCTGAGGAGTTTGAGGTGTATAGAGCTTGTTTTCCATGGAGGGTTAAAAAGACAAAGTGATCCCTCCCCTTGGGCAACCCTGAATCAGATGTTTCAGTGACTTTCGTCATAATGTGAATGAAACATGAAAGAAAAACAGCGGCATAGTGCTCACTATAGTCTTTATTAAAGCATGAAGGGTGGATTAAAAATACTCTCAGACCAAGTAGAACATCAGCACATATCAAAAATCGCTAGTTACTGTGGCCATTTGGAATACACACATTTATATTTTTCTCTGGAGATTTTAGCTTGGATATTTGATGGTTTGATTTAACTTTTGCAGACATTTTAAACACATATTGTGTGCACTTATTTCAGTATTTGCACTAAATGTGTTAAGGATAGGTATTTGTGTTCGCATGTTATTAGAGATTATGTTTATTACGTTTCTAGTACTGCACTGGGTAATTTGTTTTTGGTATGAATGAATGATAGGTTGGACTTGATGGAGCCCTGCACAGCCACGCTGTTTTCAGAATGTGACAGCAGGAGCAGGGGAGAGGAACCCCCCCAGTTGCTGTCACAGGGAGGGGGGCTCTGACGGCAGGTGAATAGGAGCAGGTTACACGTTATATCCCACATATGGGTGTAATATGCTCCTAAACAGTGGCGGCCGTCCATAAGGGGCAGCACCCCTCTAATCCATGCGCCCGGCCCCTAATCTACATGCAGGGCGCTGGAAGCATGGATTCCAATGGGGTTTTTTTTTTGGACTTGCGCCCTGTGCCCACCCAGTTTTGTGACAATAGCAAATTAATAATCCCTATTGTCTTCCTGATTCTCCTCCCAGCCAATCAGGAAGCAGGTTCTGAGACCCGATTGGCCGAAAGGAGAAGCGATCGTATTGGCCACCGCACTGAGGGAAGGAGGAGGGAAGTCGCCGTGAAGCCCGAGACGCAGAGGAGAGGTGAGGAAGGAGCCCTCGACATAGATGGGGTAAGTGCGGGGTCGACCGAACGAGGGGGGGCAGGGGGTATTGTGGTGTTTCGCGATGTCTCGTTTGCCGCCCCCCCCCCCCCAAAATATACAGCATCAGCCGCCACTGCTCCTAAAGGTTAACTTATCCTTTAAAGCAGGAGTAGGCAACGTTTAGGAGGGGAGGTCTACCTGAACGACATCAAAGATCTCCAGGGTGAGCTTTTTTATTTTTTTATAGACATCTTTTTACTAGCAAACCCCCAATATTAAGTAAAGACCTATAATTCCTTCTGTGGCAATGAACCAAAGCATCGTGAACACAGTGTGTGTACACCCCTGCAGCTTAATCCCTTCCTGACCAGCCAATGCAGCAGGTTGTCTCCCCTGGGCGAACCGACCTAACTGAACGTCGGTTCGCCTTTTGACCACTAATATTGACCACTAGGGGACATGTGCGACTGCCGGGCACCCATGATCGCTCCACACAGAGACAGAACGGAGATCTGTCAATGTAAACATACAGATTTCCTTGCCGTCAGGGGTGAGGAGAGCGATCTATTGTTCATACTAAGTACTTATACTTATAAGTACTTAGTAAGTATAAGTACGTATAAGTAAATACTTATCTTTTTTCACGTGCATTTTCATGCATCCATTTTATTTTTATTTTCATTTCCCCTTATTATCTTATTTTTCACACATTTACTTTTTTCATATGCACCAAGCACACATTTCTTTCAGTCATTCCCTTCATCCAACACTTTCTACTCCAGTTTTACTTTCTTTGACACATCCCATTTTTTTCAATTTTCTGCAGATTTTCCCATTTACAACTCATTGACCAGTATATTGAGGGCTCAAGAATCAGTCGGCTGTGGTCTCTCCTGGCCCACCCTCCAATCACTTTGGAAGGATGGTCGGTGCCCTGCCTCAACCCCGGTTGAGACGGATATATCTCACACCCTAACAGATCCCATTGCTGGTGACTCTTCTTGACTTTTGGGCTATTTTGTAAGTAGCTTCTCTATTCAAAGTAGACAATTTGGACATTTCTGATACGATTTTCTCTATTGGCCGGAGGTTCCACATGTATCAATATTTAGGATATTCCTTTGTTTTTCTCAGTTAAATTATGCATCCCACCCCTGATGACTGGCAAGAAGCCAAGAAACGCGTCGGGTTCGCAAACTAAGGATGCCCTATCAAGCCTAAATCATATCCCTGACATTTATCAATTTTTTATCGAGTTTTCTCATTTCATGCGATTTTGTGATTTTGATTGGCGATTTTAATTCATGTATATCTGTTATGAATTGCATATATGTATATCCATTGATTTGTTTACACTACTGAGTTTCCTTGATTGTTACTGCTAAATATGCTTATACATCAATTCATGCGATTATGTCTGTATTTATACTACTTTATTGGTACTGTATGCATCAAAATCATGGACTTGACTATAAATTAAATCCAATCATTTTACCTACTCGCATGTATTCATTATTATTCTTTCAATTGACATGCTTCATTTAAAGTCCCACTTGCCCCTCTTTTTTTTCTTTTATATATGAACCCGGGATGGAAGCATGCCATTGATATTTAGTTATGCGACTGGTCACTTTCTTTTGTTTATAAGTATGAACAATGATAGCTCTCCTCACCCAGTCAGTCCCCCTCCCCCCACAGTTAGAATCACTCCCTAGGGAACATTTACACAGTAATCAGTACATTTTTATAGCATTGATTGCTGTATGAATGCCAATGGTCCCAAAAATGTGTCAAAAGTGTCCGATCTGTTCGCCATAATGTCGCAGTCCTGATAAAAATCGATGATCATCGCCATTACTAGTAAAAAAATTAAAATGCCATAAATCTTTCCCCTATTTTGTAGATGCTATAACTTTTGCGGAAAACAATATATTGCGATTTTTGTTACCAAGAATATGTAGAAGAATACATATCGGCCTAAACCGAGGAAAAATTAGCTTTTTTTAAAAAAAAAATGGGGATATTTATTATAGCAAAAAGTACAAAAAAAGTGTTTTTTTTTTTCAAAATTGCCGCTCTTTTTTTGTTTATAGTGCAAAAAATAAAAACCGCAGAGATGATCAAATACCACCAAAAAAAAGCTCTATTTGTGGGAAAAAAAGGACAAATTTTGTTTGGGTACATATTCGCACGACCGCGCAATTGTCAGTTAAAGCGATGCAGTGCCGTATCACAAAAAATGGCCTGGTCATTGAGCAGCCAAATCTTCCGGGACTGAAGTGATTAAGGGGGAGTAGTTGGGAAGTGGTAAAACGTTGGCTCAGCTGAGGGGTTTTATTGCCCCCCAACCACTAGTGTGAACAAGTCCCAACACACAGACCACCAAATTGGCCCCCTATGCTCAGTGCAATTCACTCCCTACCCATATCCCTCATGATAGAGATCTCCCCTAAGTACCTTTATCCTCCCTCCCAGCCTACTCCTTTAATACAGACTCCCTGTCCAGCACAGACCAACCAGCTTTCCAACACAGAACACCCCCACAGCACAGTCCTCTCCCCACCCAATCCTCTCCCTCAATTCAGAAAACCCCCTCATCCCCTGCCTCCCACCCCCACAGAGTAAAAGACTGCAAGAACAGAAGACACCCAGCTCAGAGTGAGAAAACTGGGGAAGGGGAGGAGACTGAGCCAATTCTCTCACTGAAGAAGCACAACAGGTGTGGGCTCAGCGGGGAAGCTGTGACCACCTCAGTTTTTTTTTGTTGTGTTACACAGTGTTATAGAAACAGTGAGCCCGTACCTGCAGTGCTGCTTCAGTGAGAGAGGTAACTTAGTGCCAGAAGTCTCCTCCACTGCTCCGCCCAGCCGGCTCTCTCCATCGCTGCGCCACCTGTCCAGCCTGCCGGGCTCTCTCCTTCCTGATCCGCCGCCTGGCTTTCTCCTTTCCTGATCTGCCCGCCTGGCTCTTTCCTTCCCCGATATGCATGCTCGTCTACCTCGCTCTCCTTCCCCGATACGCCCGCCTGGCTCTCTTTCCCCAATTCGCCTACCCGGCTCTCTCCTTCCCCGATCCGCCTGCCCACCTCTCTCCTTCCCCGATCCGCCTGCCCACCTCTCTCCTTCCCCAATCTGCCCGCCGGGCTCTCTCCTTCTTTACCCCGGACTTCTCACCCCGATCTGCCCTGTATGCCACTGGGGTGGAGCAGTTTAGCCCGGGGTCGACAATGCAGAGACACGATCCACCCGTCACCTGGCCACGATTGACAGGTAGATCACGATCAATGGGTTGCTGACCCCGGCTTTTAAAGCATTACCATAATAATTAATCCTCACCTAACTATATAGTTAACAATCTCCTATCTGTGCTTCCAACATTGGACATGTTATATACTAATGAATACATCAAAAACTGCCCTACATGGCAGTATTTAATGTACGTGGCAGTATTTAATGTACCCCATGGGGCTCACGTAGATTGGGGCTCACGTAATCTACGTGAGCCCCATCCTCAAAAGTTATAGAAAAACACCATAAGCCCAAATAACACAAAAAAAAAATTCTGATCCAAGCAGCTGCCAGCTATTTTTTATTTATCCTGTCTTCCTGTCTGTGCTATATTTTCTCAAAGATCTGTGAAATCATTACTCTTAGTAGTCAGTATGTTCCATAAAGTACCCATCCCAACACTCTGTTGCAAAAAAAAAAAAAAATGGATGTAGTAGCTCTGTGAACAAGTCTTTTGTAGAGTACATTACTCATTTTTATAGCTAACCATAATGTTTGCTCCTCTACAAAGTCTTTCCAATGTGATATTTTGAGCTTAAAGAACATTCTCAACAAAAGAGTGATGGGCCCCAATTTTTGAGGCTTCAATGTGCAGACATAGCCAAGTGCCAAAAAGGATTTTGGCTCAGAGCATGCCAACAAAGCTGCATCAACCAGCAGTTGCTGCTGTGTTACAGTCATGTGAAAAAAATAACAACACTATCACCATTTTTGAACAGGTAAACATTAGATCTTTATTCAAAGTGAATACAGATCAAGATAATCATATGATTATCTTAAACAAATTACACATGAAATTAACATGGAGAATTAATTCTCAATCCAAAATAATAAAAATGCAAAACTGTCACATGGATAAAGTAAGTACACCCCTACATTTACCACCACTATAAATCCTTAATGCAGAACTAAAGGCAAAACTTTTCTTAGCGTAAGGGAGGGTTATAACTCCTGTCAGTTTCTTTTTAGGTCACCAGAATTAGTGTCCCCATTGAAAGATTTCCCCACTATTATGGTTTTGGCGATAACCTAAAATTTGGCATCTTATTTCACTTTCCATCTCAGTGATAACATTAAACATGACAAATAGAGCATCTCCCTAATAGGGACACAGACAGCAGCTAAAACTTGACAGGTAGTCCCTCTTCATTCTATTTAAAACTAAAAAAAAAAAAATTTACTAGTAATGGCGGCGATCAGCAATATTTATCAGAACTGCGACATTGAGGCGGACAGATCAGACATTTTTTTTGGGAGCATTGACATTTATACAGCGATCAGAGCTAAAAATAGCCACCGATTACTGTATAAATGTCACTGGCAGGGAAGAGGTTAACACAAGGGGGCGATCAAGAGGTTAAGTGTGTGTTCCCTAGTTGTGTTCTAACTGAGGGGATAGGAATGACTGGGAGAGGGGACAGATCATTGTTCCTACTTAGTAGGAACAGACAATCTGTTTCTCCTCCCCTGTGAGAACAGGGATTTGTGTGTCTATACACACACAAATCCCTGTTCCTGCTCTAGTGCACACAATTGTGTCCCTTGTTGTGCAGCGGGCGCATGCCTGCTATGGCTCTTAAAGAAGCCGCCTTATACATATATATAGCGCGATTCCCGCAGGAAAGCCATTCTGCCAATATATATATATATATATATATATATATATATATATATATATATATATATATACATATACATATACATATACATATACATATACATACATACACACACACATACAGGAGTCGATTGGGAAGCAGTTAAAATAGAATCAGGTGTTCCAGATTAGGTGCCAACAATTAGAACCTCTTTAGGGGTATGCATGAGGGACCCTGTCCTATTTAAAACTAAAATATTGTGCAGAACATATTCCAGAGGGTAGTATTGGGGGCATTAGTGGTAGGTTGACCAAAGCACATAAACCCAAGGCAAGTATAGTAGCAGGTCCTAGTTGCAATCTCGTAACACCCAATAAGAGGATAATATGCGACCGGTCTAAACTACGTGGCATGTTCACTAATGCCAGGAGCCTGGCAGACAAGATGCGAGGAGGATTTTGTGGGAATTTCAGAGACCTGGTTCAACAGCTCTCGTGATTGGCTGGCAACCATTCAAGGGTATACCCTTTATCGCAGGGATAGAGAGGGTAAAAAAAGGGGAGGGGTATGCCTATATATCAAGAAAAATGTACAAGTGAATGTGAGAGATTACATCACTAAGGGAGCTAGGGAGGAGGTGGAATCCTTATGGGTAGAGCTCCAAAGGGATGGAACTAAGGGGAAAATAATACTGGGAGTTGGCTATAGGCCCCCTAACCTGAGGGAGGAGGGGGGAGACGGATCTCCTATCACAAGTTGGATTAGCAGCAAGGATGGGAAGTGTTATGGGGATTTAATTATTCAGACATAGACAGGGCGGAGGGAACCACGCATTCGTCTAAGGCTCGCCAGTTCCTAAAAGTCTTGCAGGACAATTTCATGGTTCAGATGGTAGACGCACCAACTAGAAATGAAGCGTTACTTGATCTACTGATTAACAATACAGACTTGATCACGGATGTGGAAATACAGGAAAATTTAGGAAACAGCGATCAGAGGTCAATTGGCTTCAGTATAAATCACAAAAAAAATAGGAAACATAAGGGGAATACAAAGACACTGAATTTCAATAGAGCCAACTTCCCTAAACTATAAACCTTGCTAGAAGGCATAAATTGGGATACAA
The DNA here is from genome assembly GCA_037952925.1 of Lithobates clamitans. NCBI lineage: Eukaryota > Metazoa > Chordata > Amphibia > Anura > Ranidae > Lithobates > Lithobates clamitans. The sequence continues at coordinate 628,797 of JBBGZY010000912.1, read as the reverse complement.
TCTTAGAAACAAAGAACACGGAGAAGAGACGGGTTTGCTTTAAGAGCATATTAAATAAGGGCATTAGCCAATACATCCCATTGGGTAATACATTTAAAAGAGCAAACAAAGGTCCTGGGTGGCTTAACTCCAATGTAAAAATGCATATAAAAGCAAAGGAGAAGGCCTTTAAAAAATACAAGGTTAAGAAATCATCATCAGCATTCAGACTTTATAAAGAATGGAACAAGAAATGTAAGGGTGCAATAAGGATGGTTAAGATAGAACATGAAAGACACATAGCGGAGGACAGCAAAAAAAATCCCAAGAAATTCTTTAAGTATGTAAACCGTAAAAAAGGGAGGACAGACCATATTGGCCCCATAAAGGTCCCCCGGTGTTCTGTGCTGGGACCAATCCTGTTTAATTTGTTCATAAACGACCTGGAGGGTGGGGTAAACAGTTCAATCTCTGCATTTGCGGATGATACTAAGCTAAGCAGGGCAATAACTTCTCCGCAGGATGTGGAAACCTTGCAAAAAGATCTGAACAAATTAATGGGGTGGACAACTACATGGCAAATGAGGTTCAATGTAGAAACATGTAAAATAATGTATTTGGGTGGCAAAAATATGAATGCAATCTATACTCTGGAGGGAGAACCTCTGGGGGAATCTAGTATGGAAAAAAGGACCTGGAGGTCCTAGTAGATGATAGGCTCAGCAATGGCATGCAATGCCAAGCTGCTGCTAACAAAGCAAACAGAATATTGGCATGCATTAAAAAAAGGGGATTAATTCCAGAGATAAAACGATAATTCTCCCGCTCTACAAGACTCTGGTCTGGCCGCACCTAGAGTATGCTGTTCAGCATACTCTAGCTAATAAAGGGTCTGGAGGATATTAGTTATGAGGAAAGGCTGCGAGCACTGAACTTATTCTCTCTGGAGAAGAGACACTTGAGAGGAGATATGATTTAAATATACAAATACCATACTGGTGACCCCACAATAAGGATAAAACTTTTTCGCGGAAGGGAGTTTAACACTCGTGGCCACTCATTAAAATTAGAAGAAAAGAGGTTCAACCTTAAACTACGTAGATGGTTCTTTACTGTAAGAGCGGCAAGGATGTGGAATTCCCTTCCACAGGCATTGGTCTCAGCGGGGGGAATCGAGTTTCACGATACTATTATATAAGCACCTCAACAACCGCAACATACAGGGATATACAATGTAATACTGACATATAATCACACACATAGGTTGGACTTGATGGACTTGTGTCTTTTTTCGACCTCATCTACTATGTAACTATATCTACGGTCTAGGGTTTTCAAGCATATTGACATGACAGACAGTCCAAGACCAAAAGCATTCTCTAGGGCCCTCAAAAATGAACGCCTCTGAATCTGGCAAGGGATATTATATCAAACATTCAAAATTATCTTGAAGTGGCAAAAAATTCTAATGACTGCCAATTAAAAATCATCCCGTGGTAAAGGTTTGATTTCCTCACTATGCCTTCATCTGTTAAATATTTGTGCACCTGATAAATTGTCACAGATACTCAAATGGGAAGTTGACTGTGAACTCCAGTTGTCCTCCCATGACTGGGACATGATGATAGAAAATCTGACCAAACGTACAAAATTTCTTATTAGGGAAACGGCAATACAACATTTTTACCCTATGGCACCTCTCTCCCACCAAGCTCCACACTATTTACCCTTTAAAATCTGTCTCCTGTTTTAGGAGTTGCTCCGCTCCTGTAATCTTACTACATATCTTCTGTAGCTGTAATACAATCATACCAATCTGGCACAAAGTGCAGCAATTTTTAATGATTTTAGGTCAACTTACACAATTAACTGTAGCTAATTGCCTTTTATATGCTCCAATACCAAACGCCTCTTATGCTGAAAAACATATTCACACATTATGTATAGCTAACATTTTGGTGATAGCTTTGAATTGGAAATCTAGTACGATTTCATTTCTCTTAATTATCTCCTGTGAGGGGGACAAGACAGGGGTGCCCCTTCTTTTCACCATCGCAATGGAACCATTAGTTGTGGCTGTTAGGGCTTCCTCGCATGTACTGTGATTTCAGAGGGCAAGGGGGAAGGAAAAATCATGTTATACGTGGATGATATATTATTTTTAGGAGATACACACTCCTCTTTGACAGCAGTGAAGAATATAAAAAAGGATTTTGGGCGGTTTTCTGGGTTGGACATAAACTGGGGAAAATCTGTACTTTTGCCGGTAGGCCCCCTGGAAAGTCCTTTGCCCTCTGGGATTTCTCAGATAAAGGTAGTGAGTAAAATGAAGTATTTGGGGATTTTTGTAACAAAGGATCCCAGTCAATATATCATCAATGATATAGCCCCATTGATAACTAGATTTAGGCAGAAAGGAAAGATTTGGGGCCAACTCCCCCTATCAGTAGCAGGACTGAACTGCAACTCAATAAAGATGATATGGATGCCACAACTTCTGTATGTGCTGCATAATCCTCCAATTTGGGTACCTAAACAGTAGTTTCAAAAAATAGATACTGTTTTTAGAGTTAATATGGAAGAAAGGTTTATCTAGAATATACGTTTACGTTCAGTCTCGGTGTCCCCCTCATGAACAATCTCACAATTATTTTTAGTGCATAGAGCATGTTATATACCTCAGAAGTTGTTAAAATTTGGATGAAGGGGGTGTGGCCGGCAGGCGAAGGAGATGGCCATGTGAGGAGAGAGCTCCGAGCCCGCCAGCTCTCCCAGCCCGCTCAAAGCGACTAAAACCGACCGCAAAGGCAATCCGCGGACACCTGAGACCCCCGCCGACCTCACAGCTATAATGGGTAAGCGGAAAGCCCAGGGAGGTCCCTGCAAACTGACCGACTTTTTTCGGCTCAGCCAGCACGCTGATCTCACAAGATGGCACCGCTGCTTTCAGACAGCTGCGCGCCAGGCATAACGGCACACAAGGGGAGGAGAGGGACAGTAGCAAGGCTCCCTCCATCTCTCTAAGTCACAGCAGCCGTTCATCTCCCTGTAATACACAACCCAAAGTCCACAAAAGACCTCTGCCCACAAATATACAGGGGACAGAAAGGACTACACAACCCAAGACAGCACCACTGAATTCTATGAGCAAATACATGACAACTACTGGGCAGCCCCTCAGCGATACCACCATGAAAGAAATGCTGGTGTTCCTGCGGGGATCCATGCACAGGGATCTTATGGAATGTGTTTCACAAATGAAGTCAGATATAGCTGAGGTGGGGGACCGAGTCAGTCAAGTAGAAAACAAGATGGCGGAATTTGCGTCTGCTCAAAATGAACTAGTGGATGCGTACAACGACAAAGATGACGAAATCGAGACACTGAAAAACAAAATGGCGTACTTAGAGGACAGAACTCGCAGAAATAATAAAAAATTACGCGGGGTGGCGGAATCTGTACCCCCCTCTGACACTACGTGCAGCAGCTAATACAGGAAGTGCTCCCTGATACACCTGCTGGCGAGATCATTGTAGATCGGGCTCATAGGCTACCTATGCCACAGCACCTCCCAGACAAAATTCCGCGTGATGTCATAGCCCGCATACATTTCTTCCACGTTAAAGACAACCTGATGAGGTTCGCAAGACAACACTCTCCACTAGCTAACCCTTACTCAGGAATTGCCATTTATGCCGACCTTTCCCAACACACCATGCTGGCACGTAAGAAGTTAGTGCCTCTTACTAAGCTACTACGAAACAATCACCTCACATATTCCTGGGGTTTTCCAACCAAGCTCCTCGTTACTAAAGATGGTACCCTGGAGGAGGGTCTTCAGCTCACAAAAAAGTGGGGTCTTCTCCCAAATGAAGAGGAGACATCACTTCCTACCTAAACCCCAGGGTACATTTCGCCTGAATGGAGACAAATTGATGCAACCTGACCTTGCTCTTCCTTCTCACACGTCAGGGTCCCATGAAGTTTTACAACTAAGCAAAAACCAGGGCTGAAGCTGTACACTAAGAGCTTATACCCCCAGTTGTTATTATGCAATACTATTCGCATGCTGAGGACTATTTCCTCACTTTTTTTTGTTTCTTTAGTTATTTGACTGTTGATGTTTGTGATTTTTTTTTTTTTCCTTTTTGTTTTACCACCTATGATTACTCACGGACAATAGGATGAAGACTTACTGGAATCTTCCCAATTCTGGTCGCCACTACTTACAATTTCCTATACTAACTTTAAGGACATCATACCTTCAACTACAGGTACTCTTGTCAATAACTACCTACTACTAATCTTAAAACCATCCTTGCAGAGCTCTCTCCCCCTAATGAACAATGGTCCTTAACTTTGTGTCTTTGAATGCACATGGCCTCAACAGCCCCTTTAAAAGGAGGGCCATGTGGCAGCAGGTGAAAACCCTAAAAGGAGACGTCCAATGCTTTCAAGAAACCAACTTTATTCAGCAGAAACAACCTTTGTGCACAAACTATACCCCCAGGTTTTTACAGCCTCTGGCCCAAAGAAAAAATGTGGGGTACTAATTGCTGTAAGCCATAATGTAGCCTTCAACCTAAATGACATGATCAAAGACACAGCAGGTAGATTTATTTTACTGGTTTGTGAAATGAATAATGTCATGTATACTATAATTAATCTCTAGGCTCCAAATTGTAGAAAAATGCCTTTCTTGCATGCTCTCAAAAAGAAGGTTGACAGTATAAAGAAAGGATTAGTTCTATATTGTGGTGACTTCAATTGTGTACCTAACAAACACTTAGATTGCTCTGCCCCAAAACGTTCAACACGTAGTGGAATTCAACCCTTTCTACATATATCTGACTTACATGATATATGGCGGTGTGTTAATTCTGGAGAAAAAGACTTCACGTATTATTCAGCTCCCCACAAGTCATACTCAAAAACTGACTTATTTGTATATGACTTGCCTCTTTTAAAAAACGTTGTATCAGCTAATATTCATTCGATCACTTGGTCTGATCATGCCCAGATCTCATTGTCAATTAGAGAACAAAATTCTGCGGCACTAATATATCAATAAAATATCCATACTTAATCCCAAATACAAGGGTAGGTTGCATGGTCAGATTAAGGACTTTTTCCATCATAATGATGTGCCTGACACCTCTAATCTTCTCTCTGTGGTGCGCCCATAAATCACACAGCAGAGGCCTGCTCCTACAGGCAGCTTCTAGAGAAAAAAGGAAGAAACAGGCACTAAACACACTACTAACTAATCTTAAATCCCTTGAGATGCAGCACAAATCTAACCCCACACCTCAGATACAATTAGCATTGTTTCAAACCAGGCAGGAGGTACATACACATTTAATCTCTGATCAACAACTTTACCTACAGAGACTCAAAACCACCCATTATACTCAAGGAAACAAAGCGGGCAAATTCTTAGCTGCTTACATTCGCAAAAAACAACAAAAAGCTAAACTTTCCCATGGCATTGACCCCATCACAGCAAATCCTGTATATCATCCCATAGATATAGCTAACGCTTTCTGCATATATAACAAACAACTATACAACTTAAAGTCAGATCCCTCAACACCCCAACCTAATGACATAGAGATCAATGACTTTCTCCGCTCCATCAATCTTCCGTCCTTAGATACCAAAAAGTTGCAACACTTGAATTCAGCTATATCGGATAAATTTCCCAAGTCATTCACTCCCTATCTCCCAATAAATCACCAGGTGCTGATGGCTTCTTGGCTGAATATTATAAAGCTTTTCAAAACATCTTAGTGCCATACGTGAACAAACTCTTTCATGAGGCTACCATTTCTACCTCATTCCCAGAAGAAATGCTCCAAGCGGTTATAGTGGCCCTTCCAAAACCAGGGAAAAAACCGGATGCTCCTCAAAATTTTCGCCCTATATCCCATCTCAATACAGATTTGAAAGTATATTCAAAAATTATAGCTAATCACCTAGCAGAAGTAACTCCCCACTTAATAAGGGCGGATCAGGTGGGATTTGTGAAAGGTAGGCAAGCCCCAGATGGCACCCGCAGAACGTACAATCTTCTTAGGATTGCAGAGACTCGAAAGGTGCCCACAGTGTTCCTGACACTCGGTGCTGAAAAAGAATCAGGTTCACTGGGGGTACCTAAGAGCAACACTCAACAAGTTTGGCTTCACGGGTCCTATCTGCTCAGCTATTTCTGCACTGTACACTGTTCCAACCGTGCGAGTATACACTTCCAACGCCATGTCAGATACATTTTTATCACAAACGGAACCCGCCAGGGATGCCCTCTATCCCCGCTGACATTCTCATTGGTGATGGAGCCCCTGGTGGAAGCAATTAGACAAGATACCGTTATTACAGGCATCCGAGTATCGGACACAGACCACAAAATCGGCTTATTCGCGGACGATGTGGTTCTAACCTTGACCTCATCAGCATCTTCCCTCGATAGGACACAAAATTTACTGAACAAATTTGGAAGTGTATCATACTATAAACTCAATATCAATAAATCTTCTATTATTCCCATACATATACGCACCCCAAATCTCAATACATTAAAATCGCAATTTGATTTTCAATGGACCACAAACAGCTTGCAGTATCTAGGTATTAATATCTCTTACCCCTCCAGCTTAGTATTCAAACACAACTACCCAGCTCTTTTAAATACAATTAAGAATGATCTAGCATATATCTCATCACATGAACTCACCTGGCTAGGGAAAATAGCTGCTGTAGAAATGACTTTTTCGCCAAAAATAATCTATTATTTCTGAACTATCCCCATCTGCTTACCCAAATCCTTTTTCACTACTGTTGACAAAATGTTTCAAAAATTTATATGGGCTGGTAAATTAGCAAAACTCTCCTACCCTATACTACTTAAACAACATCAGAGAGGAGGAACGGGGTTTCCCAACCTGCGCAGATATTACTATGCAGCGTTGTTGGATCAAGCTAAATCATGGTTCGACCAAACAACCAACAAACTATCGGGGCAAATAGAATGGTCAATAGTTACACAAAGAGATCTACCATCACTTCTATTAGCATCATCAACACACAGACCATTACATTACCCTGAATTTCCCTCCATTGGTGCAACAGTAAAGGCATGGAGGGCTTTAAATGGACAAACTGACAGAAGTAATTCCCTACAAAGGAAAGAAATTACAAAGTATGTATGAATTCCTCATCCCCTCTTTAAAAATAACTGAAGGTTCCTTCTCAACAGAAACCACATATAGACAATTCATATAAAAACGCCCCAATAAAACATCATATGCAGACATTCAACTACACCATTACCATATTAAAAACCCAAACTCCTTTTTCACTATACGACCAGAAATATGGGAATACTTAACCACCTCCTTTCATAAGCCTAAAGGTCTGTCCTGGTTTTACAGGAGAATGCAGAATAATTATACCTATACTAAAACCTCAAGTATGATAAACTGGGAAGGGGACTTCAAGGCCAAGTTTGCTCTACCAGACTGGACCAAAGCAACTCAATCCAGTTACAATGATTCACATTATACCAACCATCGGTACTTATCTCTCAAATTATTATATAGATGTTACCTAACTCCGGTGAGACTATCACACATTTTTAAAGATGCTAATAATTCTTGTTGGAGAAACTGTAATTCCAAAAGGAACAATATTCCATCTACTATGGGAATGTAAATCTGTGAGGAGTTTCTGGAACTCAGTATTTTCCTTATTAGCAAAAATCACAGGTAACATCCTCACCCCTACGCCTGCTTTGGCCCTCCTCACCCTAGGGATAGATAGTATACCTATGAAGCACAGGTGTATATTCACCCATGTCCTTATAGCAGCATGCTTAACCATTACCTTGAAATGGAAAACAGACGCAGTAAAAACCCAATATCTCTATGAAAAGTTCTTCGCATACTCATCTCATTCACTGCCTCAATTCACAGCTAGTTGGATACTATGGTCCACAAGATTTCCAGAGACTCCTCCTTGATACATTGTTCACTCAACCAACAATAAAACTTAATGATACTGAAATGCTTTTCAATGGTGGTAATTTATGTTTTCAACTCTTTTTTTTTTCCCTTATTTAATTCCTTTTAATACTTTATTATTTTGATTCCTATGCTTCGACCTTGTTCAGAAGTATAATCATGTATATATACCGTACTGCATAACCGCCAAAAGGTAGCAGACGACAGGTATCTGTTCTGTCGCTCTATGTGCATAGGCGACCTATAGGGTGAGTTGTGTTGTCCTCTCCCCAGGCACAGTTTGTTCCCAGATGGGGTGCCTGGAAATGGGAGGACGTCACTCTCTACCCCATGATTAATATTAGATATAAAATGTACCAGTCACCTAGGTATAGTTGTTTGTTTACTGTCATGCAGTTTACCTATAAGAAATCTTGGAAATATGTTATAATGTATGACAACTATGTCCAAGTGTATTTTGTAGTTGTTTATGTGAAAACTTTAATAAAAAACAATGAAAGGAAAATTTGGATGAAGGCCTGAATGTGTGGAGGCCCAAGGGGGAGTCTTATCCACATGGTTTGGTGATGCCCAAAGCTGTATAGGTATTGAAGGGAGGTCCTCAATACTATGAATTTGGTTTTTGGGACATCTCTAGACCTGGACCCAAAATTATGTGTGTTGGGTTATGTGGAAAGCAATGTGGGGACAGGTAATAAACAGATCGCAATGCCAAGGTGTCTATTTCAAGTGAGAAAGTTGATTGCTCAGAGACGGTTGGCACAAGCTCACCTGACTAGTGTAGAGTGGGTAAAGGTCTTTAATGATAAGATATGGAAGAAGTTGTTTGTATATCAAAGAGGAAATTTAAAGAGATACAAAAAGATGTGGAAACCCTGGTTAGATGTGAATGGTTACAGCCCCTAGCGTGACAATATAGGAGGCTAGGGAGAAGGAGTCTGAATAAAGTAGCAACAGATGGTGTAAGGTATAAGATCAAAAGGTTTATTGAGGGTATTTTAAAGTAGATGTAAACCCGATTGATGAGATTTAAGCTGGGCACATATATCTGCAGTGTTTTGTTATCTCTTCAAAGCACTATGTCCCGTAGCTGTCTCCTGCTCCGTTCTCTGTCACATATAATAAAAGCCCCTTAAGTTTTATGTTGGGGAGGATGCTATAAATAGATTAGCAGAGCCCTTAATTATTCAACGGTCAGCTCTGAAAGTCTCTACCTATGAGGAGAGAGGGTGTGTGCCTTTCCTCCAATCAGCTGTCTTGGCTGTATGCCCGGACTTCACTGCAGTGTTGAACAGATAGAGAAAATATAACACGATCTGAACTTTCTAAACAGTATATAAAGCTGAAGACAGCAGATATATCTGTAAACGTTATGTAGGGAGATTTATTTTATCCCTGTGTATCATCTGAGGCTGTTCACTTCACTGGGTACATGTGAGGGTTTACATCCACTTTAGGTTAAAGGTTACATAGTAGGCGAGGTTGAAAAAGGACCATCCTATGTGTGTGATTTTATGTCAGTATTACATTGTCTATCCCTGTATGTTGTGGTCGTTCAGGTGCTTAATAGTTTTTTGAAATTAGCAATGCTCCCCGCTGAAACCACTGCCTGTGGAAGAGAATTCCACATCCTAACCGCTCTTACAGTAAAGAACCCTCTACGCAGTTTAAGGTTAAACCTCTTTTCTTCCAATTTTAGTGAATGGGCATGCGTCTTATTAAATTCCCTTTCGCAGAAAAGTTTTATCCCTTTTGTGGGGTCACAAGTACGGTATTTGTACACTGAAATCATATTCCCTCTCAAGCGTCTCTTCTCCAGAGAGAACAGGTCCAGTGCTCGTAACCTTTCCTCATAACTAAGGTGCTCCAGTCGCTTTATTAGATGTGTTGCCCTTCTCTGGAGACTCTCCAGTTCCAGCACATCCTTCCTGAGGACTGGTGCCCAGAACTGGACAGCATACTTAAGGTGCGGCCGGACCAGAGTCTTGTAGAGTGGGAGAATTATTGTTTTATCTCTGGAGTTCATCCCCTTTTTAATGCATGCCAATATTCTATTGGCTATGCTTGCAGCAGCTTGGCATTGCATGCCATTGCTGAGCCTGTCATCTACTAGGACCCTAGAGGTTCTCCCCCTATTGAATAGATTGCATTCATATTTTTGCCACCCAAATGCATTAATTTTACATTAAACCTCATTTGCCATGTAGTTGTCCACCCAATTAATTTGTGTAGATCTTCTTGCAAGGTTTCCACATCCTGCGGAGAAGTTAATGCCCTGCTTAGCTTAGTATCTTCCACAAACACAGAGATTGAACTGTTTACCCCTTCCTCCAGGTTGTTTATGAACAAAGTAAATAGGATTGGTCCCAGGACAGAACGCAGGGGGACCCCACTTTCCACCACGGACAATTCAGAGTATTCCCCATTTGTCACTACCCTCTGAACTTGCCCCTGTAGCCAGTTTTTAATCCATGTATTTACCCTATAGTGCATGCCAACACACCTTACTTTGTATAGTAAACGTTTATGGGGAATTGTATCAAATGCTTTTGCAAAAAGATGGCAGCTCACCTCCTCATACAAGGTTAAAGTGGTTGTAAAAAAAAAAAAAATAAAAAGACCTGCAAGACAAAGGCATAATGAGCTAGTATGCATAGTATACTGGCCGGCGACATTTCTCCCTGGAGTTACTTACGGGTATCGCGGCTCCGGCGCTGTGATTGGCTGGAGCCACGATGACGTCGCTCCAGCACATGCGAGCGGGAGCCGCCGGTAATGGCACACTAACTGAAGCAAAGAGCACATACGTGCCACTGCTTCAGTGCGCATGTGCCTATGATGTCAGCACATGCAGATACAGGGGATATATCCTAAACCGTGCAGATTTAGGAGATATCCGGTGTAGCTACAGGTAAGCCTTATTATAGGCTTACCTGTAGCAAAAAGTGGATTGTAAGGGTTTATAACCACTTTAATAGATTGGTTTGGCAAGAACAATTCTTCATGAATCCATGCTGACTACTGCTAATGATAACGTTGTCAATACTAAAATCTTGAATATAGTTCCTTATCCCCTCCAAGAGCTTGCATACAATTGATGTTAGGCTAACTGGTATGTAATTCCCAGGGATGTATCTTGGCCTATTTGATCTCTCAGCCTTGTATTTTTTGAAGGCATTCTCCTTTGCTTTTATATGCAATTTTACGTTGCAGTTAAGCCACCCAGGACTTTTATTAGCTCTTTTAAATTTATTTCCCATTGGGATGCACTGGCTAATACCCTTATTTAATATGCTCTTAAAGCATACCCATTTTTCCTCCGTGTTCTTTGTTCCTAAGAGTTTATCCCAATTATTATATTCTAGCAAGGAACGTAGTTTAGGGAAGTTGGCTCTTTTGAAATTCAGTGTCTTTGTATTCCCCTTATGTTTCCTATTTGTGTGATTTATACTAAAACGAATTGACCTGTGATCGCTGTTTCCTAAATTTCCCACATCCGTGATCAGGTCTGTATTGTTGGTAATCAGTAGGTCTAGTAACGCTTTGTTTATAGTTGGTGCATTTACCAGCTGACCCATGAACCCAGAGTCAGTCTATGTCTGGATAATTAAAATCCCCATTATAATGATACTTCCCATTCTTGCTGTTAATCCAAATTGTGATAGGAGGTCCACCTCCACCTCCTCCCTCTGGTTAGGGGGCCTATAGCATACTCCCAGTAATACTTTCCCCTTAGTTTCCTCCTTTTTGTAGCTCTACCCATAAGGATTCCAACTCCTCCCTTGCTCCCTTAGTGATGTCATCTCTCACATTCACATCATTTTTGATATACAGGCATACCCCTACCCCTTTTTTACCCTCTCTATCCCTGCAATATAGGGAATACCCTTGAATGGTTGCCAGCCAATCATGAAAGCTATCGAACCAAGTCTCCAATTCCTACAAAATTTAAATCCTCCTCGTACAACAGTAGTTCTAGTTCTCCCATCTTGTCTGCCAGACTCCTGGCATTGGTGAACATGCTACATAGTATGCGACCAGTCTAAACTATCTCCTTATTGGGTGTTTTGGCGTTGCAAATAGTTACTATACTTACCTCGGGTTGAGGTGCTTTAGTCAACCTACCACTAATGCCCCCAATACTACTGTGACAGACTCACCCGGAACAGAGGCTGTTGGAGGGGACTGAATGTGAGCCTCTTGCCTACAGATTATGGGCCCTGGCATTTGGGGTACCCTTGAGGTGTTGTTACTTTGGCTTCGAGTTCTTGTCCCCCAGGACACACAGACTCTGGGGACCCTGTATTTGTCATATTAGCAATAGTGACTGAGTCATACTGTTGGGACACATACTGTGAGGAGATGCCAATATCAACTCCACTCACCTGTCTGATGTCTGCTATAACATGCTTAATGTAAATCAGTCTAGTCTGGCTCACCACAAATTCTAAGGGTATTCCACACATTGTTGTTTGTTCTAATTAACCCTGTGTTGATGTTTATGGTAATGTGTATTGAATAGTCAATGGCTAGGTGACGAACAGTCTACTCCTACTATAGTTTAGTAATAGTATAGTATAGTATAGTTATAGTAGTAATTTGTTGATGACTAGGCTGAGGAGGGGGTGAGATCACTGTTTGTATTGTTAATTGTAATTAGCTCCTGCTATTGTGAGAAAATGTCCTGTGGTTGTACTTATGATAATGTATAATGTACTGTGTGAAGCTCGGAGACAAGTCTGACCTGTAGTGAAATCCTGAAGGGCACAGAGTCACATCGGCTGCTTAAAGGGATTAGTTAATCAGCTCATGTTAAATTGTTAAAGGTGTATTGTGATGCCGCGTACACACGGTCGGACTTTTCAGCTACAAAAGTCCAATGGACGCTGACGGACTAAAGCTGGCTGGTAATCCGATCGTGTGTGGGCTTCTCCGGACTTTCAACGTACTTTTTTAGCCTCAAATCCGACGTACTTTAGATTTGAAACATGCTTCAAATCTTTACGTCGTAACTACGACGGACCCCGAAGTCCGCTCGTCTGTATGCTAGTCCTACGGACAAAAACCCACGCTAGGGCAGCTATTGGCTACTGGCTATCAACTTCCTTATTTTAGTCCGGTGTACGTCATCACGTACGAATCCGTCGGACTTTTGTGTGGTCGTGTGTAGGCAAGTCCGTTCGTTAGAAAGTCTGCAACAAGTCCGCCGCAAGTCCGCCGCAAGTCCGCCGAAAGTCTGTCGGACAGGCTGTCGGACTTTTGTAGATGAAAAGTCCGACCGTGTGTACGCGGCATTAGAGTAATATGAGCAGGAGGGGGGAACCTCCTCTTCCACTGTATACAAGACTGTATTCTGGTTCTAATAAATGAGTCCATGTTAGCAGTGAAACAAGTGTCGCCTTGTTTTATGCTTGGGAGCGGCTGGAATATCTGATATCTGTGTCCAGACTGGGAGGAAGTGGTATACTGTCGGAAGCACTCAAGGGGAGTGTGGGACATTCCGTGACAACTACCCTCTGGAATATGTTCCACACTGACTATCTCTACCTCTGGACCCCCCCCCCCTTAGCTTAAGAGCCCCTCTAACTTTTTGGCCATCTTCACTCCCAGCAGATCTGCACCTTCCCCATTTAGGTGCAGTTCGTCCCTTCTATAGAGTTGGTAACTGACTGAGAAGTTGCCCCAGTTCTCCAGGAACCCAAACCCCTTCTTTCTACACCAGCTCCTCAGCTACTTGTTTAATTCCCCAATATCCCTCTGCCTTTCTGGTGTGGCTCGAGGTACCGGTAGTATTTCTGAGACTACCTTGGAGGTCCTTTTCCTCAATTTAGCTCCTAAGTCCCTAAAATTGTTTTTTAGGACACTCCATCTACCTCTGACTTTGTCGTTGGTGCCAACGTGCACCATGACAGCCAGGTCTTCCCCAGCCCCTCCCAGTAATCTGTCCACCAGATCCGTGATGTGCCAAACCCGAGCGCCCGGTAGACAACATACAGTTCAGCACTTCAGGTCTTTGTGACAGATTGCCCTCTCAGCCCTTCTAAGAATTGAGTCCCCTACCACCAGAATCTGTCTTTCCTTTCCCTTGGCTTTACTCCCGAACTCACTGGAGGAGTTGTTCCCCTGGCAGCTAGGGGAGTCACTCAGATCCAGGAGTTCTGGTCCCTGACTGGTTTCACCAACGTCACTCAACAGGGCTTACTTATTGGGATGTTCCAGCCCAGGACCGGCCTCCCTGACTCTTTCCCCTCTATCCTTCCTGTCACCCATCTACTCTGCTTTGGTGCCTGCACAGCTTTGTCTCCACCCGCCTCTGTGCTGACCCCTGCCTTGTATTCAAATAATTTATTAAAGGGCTACAATAAATATTTAGATGGTAAAAGTGAAAAAAAGGGGAGGTATAAAGAGTAAAAGTATGGTATACTTTTTTCTTTTTCTCTATGAACATTCTTTTTCTTTTCAAACTGTAAAATGTATGTGGTGGGAAGGGCAGAAAAATGGAGTTTGAGGGATGTATGGGTAATTGGGAAATGTATGTATTATGTATGAGAATTGAACAAGAGAAATATGTATATAATACAGGTTGGAGAAAGTGTTGGTTGAAAGTTTTATGTATAAATGGAAAAATCTTTCAATAAAGAATACTTGATTAAAAAAAAATATTTCCCCATATATTCCTTTATGGTAATGGAACGAAACTACCATACACTATGATTCAATGCCAAAATTCTCAGCAAAATGGGATTTTTGGGTATCAAACTATTTTTCTTTTGTCATGTACACATTTGTCAGGGGTGCTCAACCTTTTGCAGAGTGTGGGCCACCTAAGTGATTTCGTAACCAGTTGAAGAACACAATAAAATTAAGTGGTTCAATTTCAAATTTTTTTATAGCATAATGAACATTTTCCTCCTGCAGACACTGAATGCCAGTGGGATGGAGAGGAGGAGAAACTGGCTTTCAAGGGGTGCAGGAGGAAAATGGAGAGGATTGGTTTCTGTATATGATGCCCCCACTGCCCCTGCTGTCCAAGTGTAAACAGAATGTGACATAGGGCGAACAGGCCCCTTGGAACATGGGAGGGGTCGCCGTTGCAATCTCTGATGCTACACTAGTGGTTGGGTGTGTGTTAAAAACACGTCTCAACTATGGGGTTTTACTGCTGCCCAAACTGCAAATGTAAACAAGCCCTTACTGTCCTAAGCTCCCTATAAGTCTAATTTCACAGCGATTAGCCGCGGTTAAACTGCACCACGGCTGCAGCTCAGTGCTTCTGCAACTTTCCTGCGGGTTAGCTGTGCTTTGCCATAAACTTCTATTATATCTTGCGGGTGTGGTGCACATTCTGAAAGCGCACCAAAACTCCTGCATTTAAGTCTATGGCTCAGTGCAGCTAATTCGCAGCTGCAGTGCGCTCATCAGTGTAAAAGCAGCCTAATAATGGTTAACCTTTTTGAAAAAGCGCAGTGTATGTGCTATTTAATACACTGACCTTTTCTTTTTCCAGCTTCTGCTGGAATTGCGCTCTATTTCCAGGCTGCTAGAAAGGTCCCAGGCAAATATCACTTGGTATCACTCCACCTGGGACAGGAGGCGATGCTACAGAGGAAACATCAGCTTATGCAGCTCCTGCTCCTTCCAGGCTGCCCGCTTCCTCCGCTGTCGGCACCAGCTCGATGCACTCTGATGCTCTGGGATGACGAGTTGGCAAGCCCAGATTGCAATCAACGGATTGCTGACCTCGGGCATGCACTCCCCTGGTTTGAGGTCGAGAGCCACTTCAGAGTGCTCCGAGAGCCACATGTGGCCCACAGATCATGGGTTGAGCATCCCTGACATAAAATACTTCCTATATCTGAGGATTGGTTCCTCTGCTGTTTATGTAATTCACTAATAACTTTACATAAACACTTTTTAAACAAACAAAAAAATGCCTGCTAATTTGTTCAGAACTTGCTGATCAAGCAAAATTAGCCCAGGAGCTAAATATTTGATGCTAAAAGAATTCTGCAAGAACCCCTACATTTCATTGTGGGATCTACAGGTGAATCTCGAAATGATTGATGTCAACGTGCATGAACCTACAATCAGAAAGATTGCACCAATTTAACATGCATTGGCAGGCTGCCAGAAAAAAAGCTTTTGCTGTTCAAAAATAATATTGGACTACAGTTTGCCATAGAACATATAAGATACAAATGTGTGCGTGTATATATATATATATATATATATATATATATATATATATATACACATATATACATACACACACACACACACACATGTGCCATAGAACATATATACATATAAGATCAGGCCCTTTTGGAAAATATATACCGTGGACTAATGAATCAAAGTTAAAGATGTAGACGTATTTAGACACAATTTCAGTGAAACCCCCCAACACCAACTGTGAAGCATAGTGGTGGAAATGTTATAGTTTGGAGTTACTTTCTGCTTTAGGGTCTGGTCCCATAGCCAAAGCCCTGATTTCATTCCAACTTAAATGTTCTGGGACAAATAAACAGGCAGGTCATGTAAGGAGACCCACAAACTTCTTGTACTGAGTAACTGAAGGAATTTTGCATGGAAGAGCGGTCAAAAATTTTACGATTTACGAAGTCGATGACAGGCTGGGTGGGCAGTCATGCAAACTGCATACAAAAAGACATTTTTATTGAATTGGTACAAAGGCAACATTTCCTTATGATTTTATTCAAGAACATCACCTTTATCTGTAGGCACAATTTTATTGAATTTGACTGTTCAAATATAACGAAAAAGTCAACAATTTACATGTGTGTACTTACTTTTTGACATGACTAAAAGTAAGCAGCTGGGGTGAGGGTTTACTTTAGTTTAACTGAGAATGGTTAGGAGCAGTTAATTAGAGCGCTTTTGTTGAAAATGCCCATACACTTTACCAAATCAATTTTCTACACAATATTTAAATCCACTTGAGCATAATATTAAAAGCCCCATTAAACCTTCTGTATGTATTTCTATAATGCAGTCTGAAATAATCCCTTGTATATTGCTGCAATCAACCATGCTGCTAAGGTAGTGGGATTGCTGTTGTTGCAGTGTGCAGATGGTTTGTCAGACTACTGGTGATCTGGAAAGCTGCACTGTATGTGAAATTCTCCAAAATACTTATGTTAACCCTTGCTTCTGCACATAAAGTACAAAACAAACCTGAAGGAGGAGAACATTTATTACTGTATATTTAGCCTGACTATTACAGTAATATATACAATTTATGATTCAATAGGGATGTATGCCAAACTGAGCCCAGCTTTTTCATTACTTGGATGCAGTCAGGCTGTCTCTGCAAGTCGTTTGTCTGACTTTTATTTTTTATTATTAATAATATTAATTGTGGTGTTGCACAATTCAGTAAAGTATATTGTGCTGGCCACATGCTGGAGATCCAGACCTCTGCTCTCACACAGAGTGCAATGGTCCAGATCACATGCAGTCTGACACACCTCTGCACAGTGCTCCAATCAATACGCTGCCCAGGCTGAATCATATGCTTTCATTTCAGCAAAGGATCTGATGCAGTTCCACATAAGAACCTCACAAAGATGTTAGGAGGTAGGACTTACAGCAGTATAAAACTGTAATTTTACACTTTGCCCTACAGGTAAGCTTACAATACAGTAACCCTTTAGCAGAAAGTTGGCCTTGGCCAATGATGTCACTCGAGCATGCGCAGTTTCCTCTGCATATGACAAAACCTTCTTTTGACCCTCCAAATTAAATCTCTACTAATGTATAGATCAATCCAATATATTGTGTATGTATTGATACAGTATATAATAAGAGACAATGGGGGTTATAAGATAAATCAATTATTCAGAATTGAACCACTGAAATAGTTTGCTTTATATACATTGAAATAAGAGTCTTTAGGTATTAATCAAAGCACAGATGGCTAGGCTCATATTCCACTGTAAACACCTCCCTTGCATGCCAATAGGGTCTCATTCCAGAAAGCCATGGACCTAGTGCACACCACCAGAAAAAAAACTGACAGCTCCAGTCGGAGCCGCTGTACTAAAAATCCAACATTAGTACAGCGATCTCCCCTGCTGTTCTACTGTGTTCTGACTGGGGGACAGCCTCCCGCCAGAACACTCTGGTCAGTACTTTCAGCCACTGGCTGAGAGCACTGATTGGGAGCCAGGTAGCTGATGGTTTTCCAGCTTTTGTCAGATCAGCTGCCATACACACGGGCTGAAGGTCAGCTGGTTTTTATTGAACTGGCCGATGTCCCCCCACATTCAGTCCATATGTACTAGGCTTAACTCCGTACAAGAGATTAAACATATTGAGTATACAGTATGAGTGATTTATGTTTGAGAGAGGAATGGAGCGTATGGTTTTATTATGTGTTTTGTTAAGTGTGTAGTGTTATATTGTTTTAAATTTGATATATTGAATAAAGCATAGCGCTTTTTGTACTTAGTACAGTGAGTTGCTTATGATTTTTTCATTTTCTTTTGTCATTTTTTTTATACTTGAGAGCTGGTAGAGTAAACCAGGTTTTTTCAATTGTGGAAGATTTGCACACTGCATGTGCATGAATGCAGACAGCACTGTGCCACAATGGCTTCTACTGTGCACATGCGTGGGAGTGACGTCATGCTGTCTTAAGGTGGCCATAGAGCGTGGACCTGGAAGGAAGGCCGGGATGGAAGCATCGGCAGCAGTAACAGCTCAGTACTGGAGGGCTTTGTAAGGCAAGTCTGTCATAATGTGCAGATATGCAGTGCATACTAGCCCATTATGGCATCAACTATCACGGATCTGTTTAAAAAATAAATAAAAAAAGCAGGTATTATTACTGCTTTAAATTTTTGGTGGTTCAGTGGATATGCAGCTGGCTAAAGGATAAATAGCAAAGTGCGGTTGTAAATGACGTTCAAAAACACTAACCGGTCACTAACAGTGTACTACAAAACTCTGTACTAGGTCCTGTTCTATTTACTCGGTTTGAAAGTTATATAACTCAATGTTTGGTGGACAAGGCATGTCTTTTTGCTGATGACATAAGAGGTGAGCAATAGGGCAGATTTTCATGGAGGTGTCTGTAATATGGACTGGTCATGCAGTGGAAACTGCAGTTCAACATATTTAAATTCAAAATAATGCATCTATGGAAAAAGAATCGCTTGACAGAGTACAACATTGGGGTACAGTGTTGGTTAGAAATACAGAGAAAAAAGATTTGGGGGTGCTTATTTTAGATGATTGCAAAATGAGCAAACAGCGTGAGCAGGCAGTAGGGAGAGCAAATAGAATTCTGGGGTGCATCGCTAAGTGATCACCAGGAGGAAGGAGCTCATGACTCCCTATACAGATCTTTAGTTAGACCTCATTTAGAGTACTGTCCAAAAAAATAACCCAGAGCACAAATACACATTAACACCTTGGGTATGTAATTAGAGAAATAATCTAGGGCAGATCCATAGGGAAATACCACATACATCTTGCAGCTCTTACTAGTAAATGGCCTGGCAGATCACATCAAATCCCTACAAACAATGCAGAGAGTGCACCTGATAGTGCAGTAATAATCTGATCAATAGAAAAAACAAAGCATAAGATACTACATTCACATATGAAAGTGTTACACTCACCTGTGGCCCAGAGTTGTTACCCAATATACAATCCAGAGGTTATCACAGTGCTGATCCCAGAAATTCCAGACTGCTTTTAGCTCCATGCCCCACTGATGGCCATGGCTAGAGGATCCCTTTGACTGGTTATCAATGAACAACTCTAAACCTCAGGTAAAATGGTTTAACACTCTACTTTGTGAGTGCTTCATTTTTTTATTCATTAAAACTTTGGCTATGATCAGACGTGCTTTTGTCTAGTTGTTGTTTGTACCAATTTAGAATATGGTGTACAGTTTCAGGAACCTCACCTACAGATATTGATAAAATAGAAAGAGTCAGAAACAAGCAACAAAAATGGTGAAAGGTCTGAGGGATAAAACCAAAACCAATCAGGAGAGACTTCAGGAATGTGATATGTACAGTCTGGAGGAAATAAGGGAAAGGGGAGACATGAATAAATCCTTTAAAGGATATGTTCACCTTTGTACAAAAAAAATAATAAATGCACATCTTTTTGCAGTTAAAAAAATGTGCATTTATTATTTTTTGTATTAGGAGCCTGTAAAGAATTGCACCAACGATCAGGAGATGCCATGCAGGTCTCCTGCACTCTGTCAGTAGGGAGTGTTCACCTCTGTTAATTTTGGACTTTTGATATAGATGAAACAAGAAAACAGGATCAGACAACAGCAGAAACAGTAGAACAGGCTTCTTACTTGCCTGCTCTGCAGCAAACTTCTTACTTTTGTTTGAAAAGGTAAAGTACAGGTTTATGTTAAGACTTTGAATAATTTTAAAAATGCATAAAAAATATATATTTAAAAAAGTGAGCTGCAGATAAAAAGTTTATGTACCATTCAACCAGACTGAGACCATAGAGCAGCACATATTGTATATAAAGGCACTTCAGAATATGCAAAAAGCCATTATATAAGTTATTTTGGACATATGCAAAAAGGCATATTCAATTCAGATGAGTTTATATGTATGTGGTATTCAGTCATCAATGTCTGGATTAAACTGACTGAAGTATTTTCGATGCAGGCTTCTGTCCAAATTTGCAGTTTCTACCTTTCAAACTTCCAGATCTGGTTTTTATCCAAAGCGTTACAGGTCTTCATCTGCACATCTGCCCGACCCTCTGATGTACGGAATGAACTAATACACATCTTTGAATGTGGATGATAGATTGCTCCATCCTGTGCATAATAAAAACAGAAGTTATGTTTGTTTTTTGTTTTTTTAGTTGCAAATGCCCATACTTTGCTCCAGCCCAAACTTTTTTCTAGTTTTGCACAGAGGGGTAAAAGGTTCAAACCTCGGTCAGGGTTTTAATGTTTTCTGTGGGTGATCTAAACTTTTTGCATTTTTTTGCACTGGCTACCATGTTCACCAGGAGAGAGAGTAAAGAGGGATTCACAATTTTACATGTCACCCCAACAGGAGTAAAGCGGAAATATTCCAATGGAGATATATGTTCCACTGACAGCTCAGAGATATTTTACCTAATTTAGGAACCTTTCTACTTACTTTGCTGCTATGTCTCTTTAGCCAAGAGGTACAGGGAAATCTCCCATAAGGGAGATTCCCAACTCTGTCAAAAATGTGATTTTGGCTGAAGTTACAGTTTAAAACATTGGAGACTTTAAAAATTCTTCACTTTCATTTATTACCATTAATAGTGCAGCTACAAAGTATGGCTCTCAGTGCAGAGTGTGAACTGGGGTGTCCTCCTTACTTGCCCAGGAATAAAATGAATATGCAAAAGCAGAGATGGAAATCGTGTCTAAAAAAGAACAATAATCCACAGCTCCGCTAGTGTGGTCATGACCAAGTTTTGTTTCTATATGTTAAGGAGGTAAATCGCGGGTGCGTGTTATGCGCGATCCCCCCCGCTGTTTGTGAGCGGAGCGAGCCGGCAGCCGATATACATAGATAGCCGAGTGTACTCGGCTAGGCTCAGCTAGCTCCGCTCACAGTCACGCCCTGTGATGGACATAACACAGGGACTGGGCGTGACTGTGAGTGGAGCTAGCCGAACCTAGCCGAGTACACTCAGCTATGTATGTCGGCTCTTCTCGGTTCCGCTCATATGGCGCCGCTGCCGAGATACACAGAGCCGGTCTCAGCTCCGCTCATAGTCCCGCCCTGTGATGGACATAACACAGGTCCAATGGCGGGACTACGAGAGGAGCCGAGACTGGCTCTGTGTATCTCGGCAGCGGCGCCATATTTAAACCGAAAATGATCTGACAAGGCTCCAAATGACAATGATAAGGATGCAAATGACACAAACAAGGCTGCAAATGACACTGACAAGGCTGCAAATGACACTGACAAGGCTGCAAATGACACTGACAAGGCTGCAAATGACACGGACAAGGATGCAAATGACACGGACAAGGATGCAAATGACACTGACAAGGATGCAAATGACACTGACAAGGACGCAAATGATCTGACAAAGCTGCAGATGGACACTGACAAAGCTGCAGATGGACACTGATAAGGCTGCATTGATGGGCATTTAAATGTAAGTTTTTTTCCTTAAAATTCCCTCCTAAACTTGGGGTGCGTGTAATACGCCAATACGGTATATTATATATATATATATATAGATATATATATATATCTATATATATATCCATACACATATATATACACACACACACACTTAAAAAAAAAACACCAGTTATCCGGATCATTTATAGGTTACCCAAGATCCATAAAGGATTCTAAAAATCCTCCTGGACTTCCTATTGTTTCCAGCACGTTGGCCAAATATTTAGATAAGTGTCTAACCCCACTTATTGTACATACTCGTTCGTACATACGACACCCAAGATTTTCTGAATAAAATTCAGGATATTATATTACCTCCTGGTTCGATGCTGTTACATGAGATGTAGCGAATTTATACACGGCCATTCCACATTCTCCTGGTCTAGAAGCATGCAAACGTCTATTGGATAGATCTAAAACATACACACCTGCACAATTTTCATTCCTTATGGATTTGCTTAATATAGTTTTTAAAGAGAATTTTTTTCTACTTAAGGATACCTACTATTTGCAGCTCGCTGCAGCAGCGATGGGTTCAAATGTGGCACCACCATATGTCAATGCATTTATGGACATAATAGAGCAGGCATTTATCTATAATTGCACTGTATTGCATAGTATAATTGTACAGTATGGTACAGGTTTATTGATGACGCCTTCGCCATTTAGACGGGCGATTTAGAATCCCTATCATTGTTCAATATTTAAATCTATTGGTTCCAGGCCTTAAATTCAATATGTCTGTAAATAAGGAATACACTCAACTTTTGGGTACTTTATTATCAATTAAAGATGGACAAATTATTAGTGACCTGTATAGGAAACCTGCTGATTGTAATCAGTTATTAAAGTATTGTAGCTTTCATCCTCCAGGAGTTTTTAAGTCCATCCATCATAGCCAATTTAAATGGATAGCCAGGATTACCAGTGATCCTAATACCAGTGAGATCCATTTGGGAGAGATGGAGGACAGGCTCTGACAACAGGGGTACCAGTACAAGATAGTACTAAAATTATCAGACCCAGGCACAGAATGCCCTTCATCTCTCAATTTTATCCATATTCCATGAAAATTAACATTATAAAAAAGCATTGGTCTATTTTAAAACACAGTTATCCATCTGTTCCGGAGTTTTTACCACCCTCCGCTATCTTCGTATCGCAGGGGCAAAAGTATTTATGATAGAGTGGTAAAATCGGATCAGTATTCAGCTCCTATCCCCCGTGTCACTTTTCTGGGCCCTAAGAATAAGGGATCTTTTCCTTGCCTATCGTGCATACAATGTTCTAGCATGATGAAAGGCAATTGTTTTTTCTCATCCACAAAAGGGCTATGATATACCCATTAGAGATTACTACACCTGCCAGTCTACCTTCGTTATCTATATTATTAAATGTCCATGTCTCCTCTATGTGGGGGAAACCACACAGAAAATAAAGGAACGCATTGCGAGACATAAGTATTCCATTAGGGACAAACTAGAAAATCTGCCTTTATAGAGACATTTTGTAGATAAGGGTCATACAGTCTCTCAACTTAGATTCACGGTGATTGACGGGGTTTGAAGAAACAGACGGGGTGGTAATAGAGAATTATAGCTTAAAAATAGAGAAGTCCATCGGATACATTGGCTTGATACCCTTCAACCTAAGGGGTTGAATTCAGATTTTAATCTGTATTTATTTCTTTGATGTTGCTCTTTTTGGTTATTTAATTTTTTTGTTATGTTATGGTCAAAAATCATGTGTGTAATTTTGATCTATTGCACTTTATTTCATATGTGCATGCACCTTTGGGCACACACACTCACATATGTATGCACACAGAGTATGCTTATTATTAATATCAATATTTTATTTTTGCTATTTAGGAGAACGATTGATTGATATATTCTGTGAAGTGTGGAAAACAGTCACACCTGTTTTTTCCTTCCAGGATCTTTTTTGTCACTATAGGTTATGGACCTTTATTATAATGTGTCTCAGATCCAGTGATTAATTGATTCTAGACAGGCTGGTTGATTACTTAATAGAATGCAGATGTATTTATTCTATATAAATCGTACCATGTATGTGATCATTCATAGGCACCATGTTCTGAAGAAGAGCCTGATCTGTATTAGCTTGAAATTGTTACTATGATGGCCTATAGATTTTGGATGTTTTGATAACATTTTTCATTGAAACGATTTTTGTGCAGCAATCCCTTTTTGTCGTTTCCTACATACATACATACAGTATCTCACAAAAGTGAGTACACCTCTTACATTTTTGTAAATATTTGATTCTATCTTTTCATGTAACACTGAAGAAATTACACTTTGCTACAATCTATAGTAGTGAGTGCACAGCTTGTCTAACAGTGTCAATTTGCTGTCCCCTCAAAATAACTCAAGACACAGCCATTAATGTCCACACCGCTGGCAACAAGAGTGAATACACCCCTAAGTGAAAATGTCCATATTGGACCAAAGTGTCAATATTTTGTGTGGCCACCATTATTTTCCAGCACTGCCTTAACCCTCTTGGGCATGGAGTTCACCAGAGCTTCACAGGTTGCCACTGGAGTCCTCTTCCACTCCTCCAAGACGACATCATGGAGCTGGTGGATGTTAGAGACCTTGCGACCCTTTACCTTCTAGTTGAAGATGTCCCACTGATGCTCAATAAGGTTTAGGTCTGGAGACATGCTTGGCCAGTCCATCACCTTTACACCCTCAGCTTCTTTAGCAAGGCAGTGGTCGTCTTTGGGGTGTGTTTGGGGTTATGTTGGAATACTGCCCTGCGGCCCAGTCTCCGAAGGGAGGGATCATGCTCTGCTTCAGTATGTCACAGTACATGTTGGCATTCATGGTTCCCGCAATGCACTGTAGCTCCCCAGTCCCGGCAGCACTCATTCAGCCCCAGACCATGACATTCCAACCATCATGCTTGACTGTAGGCAAGACATACTTGTCTTTGTACTTCTCATCTGGTTGTCACCACACACACCTGACACCATCTGAACCAAATAGGTTTATCTTGGTCTCATCAGATCACAAGGAGATGGTTCCAGTAATCCATGTCCTTAGTCTGCTTGTCTTCAGCAAAATGTTTGTGGGCTTTCTTGTGCATCATATTTAGAAGAGGCTTCCTTCTCGGACGTCAGCCATGCAGACCAATTTGATGCAGTGTGCGGCATATGGTCTGAGCACTGACAGGCTGACCCCACCCCTTCAACCTCTGCATCAATGCTGGCAGCACTCATATGTCTATTTCCCAAAGACAACTTCTGGATATGACGCTAAGCACTTGCACTCAACTTCTATGGTCGACCATGGTGAGGCCTGTTCTGAGTGGAACCTGTCCTGTTAAACCGCTGTACGGTCTTGGCTACCGTGCTGCAGCTCAGTTTCAGGGTCTTTGCAATCTTCTTTTAGCCTAGGCCATCTTTATGTAGAGCAACAAAGCTTTTTTTCAGATCTTCTGAGAGTTCTTTGCCATGAGGTACCATGTTCAACTTCCAGTGACCAGTATGATAGAGTGAGAGTGATAACACCAAAATTTAACACACCTGCTCCCCATTCACACCAGAGACCTGGGGAGGGAAAATGGCTAATTGGGCCCTTCACCTAGGGGTGTACTCACTTTTGTTGCCAGCGGTTCAGACATTAATGGCTGTGTGTTGAGTTATTTTGAGGGGACAGCAAATTTAAACACTGTTATACAAGCTGTACGCTCCTTTACATTGTAGCAAAGTGTCATTTTTTCAGTGTTGTCACATGAAAAGATATAATAACATATTTACAAAAATGTGAGGGGTGTACTCACTTTTGTGAGATACTGTACATACATATATACACACACAATCATATGGAGGGCCCAAGATCACCAGAAAGTCCCTTGTGAAAGTAGTCTTTATTGGTCTCTCCTAACAAGCAAAGACAAATGGCTTTTTTCAGCAAAAGTAAAGCAAACAGTCCACAGTACTGGTATAAAGGAGACCATACAACGTGACTCATTACCAGTCTCCCAGTCCCACACCAGGATTTAGGGTTCCTACTTTCAGATTACAAGACAAGCCATAGGAGCTCAGCAAACCAACGTCTCAGTCACCAGAGAGTCCATCCTTGTTCACATCTGTGATCCACTCTACACTACCTCATAGACACCTGCTGTTTTCTTCCTGCTTCTTTTCAAGACTCCCTTGCATGTGGCCTAACACTTTCAAGACCAGATTCCATGTAACCAGGGTTTGAAGGTTCTTTTCCCACCACAGGTGTCTTCCAAACCTCCAAATTTTGGGTTCCTAATGAGAACTTGCCAATCCAGAGAGTACTGAAAAACAGCCCTTGCCTCTCTGACCGCGCTACCATGGAACTCCTAATCCTACATGGATGAGAGCCCCACAGTACTAACAATGTCTCTTGAGCTCTCTTGACCACAATCCAAATAGTGGTGACATATACCTGCCATCGAGGACACACTCCTGGCATCCTGTACATATTCCCCCTCCTCTTCCCTAATGCAGAGGTGTCAGAGGCATTGTGGGGCATCCTATAGTGTACCCTAAAGAGGGCATCCACATTTTGGCATCGTTTTCCTGGTCTGTGTTCTACCACAAATTTACAGTCTTGTAATGTCAGGAACCACCTTGCTAATGTTGCATTTATATGTTTGCTCCTTCTCATCCAGGTCAATGGGGCATGGTCCGACACCAGGGGAAACTTCTTGCCAAAGAAAAATAGCCTATTGAGTCTAGACCCCACCTAATGGCCAGGCACTCTCACAGCACTACAGCATAATTTCTGTCAGCGGCTGTCAACTTTCTACTAAGAGACTATGCGTTGTTCCTTTCCACTGACATTTTGGGACAGAATGGCTCTTAAGCCTTCATTGGAGGCATTTGTTTGGAATAAACTCATCTGCTATCTAGAAAGATTCTGGTATACATTTGTTGCAGGAACAATTTCATCTTCACCTCCTCGACTTTGCGATGAGCTACAAGTACTTTTGGTTTGATGGCTCATACTATTTGCAAGGCCGTGGAGTGGCCACGGGCACCAAGTTTGCATCCAGTATGGCCAATTTGTTTATGGCCACATGGGAGGGCGACGTCCTCTATGGCCAACAGAGACCAGAATTGGTCTTCTGGGGGCGCTACATTGATGACATCCTTCTCCCTTGGAATGGAGATCGAGCCTCTCTGGATCTTTTCATTGGTGAGTTGAATATCAATGATCGGGGCATAGTACTTCAACATGAGCCCAGTACTTCTGCCATCTACTTTCTGGATCTTAGTATTAGAGTGCAGGGCGATAAACTAATCACATCTACTTACTTTAAGGATACAGACAGTAATGGCTGCACAGGGACGGATAGTTGTCACCATGCGTCTTGACTCAAATCAGTCCCCATGAGCCAGTTACTTGGATTGAAGAGGAACTGGTCTCTTCAGGATGATTATCTGAGAGGGGCAGAGTTCCTTAAAACACATTTTCTTCAGAAAGGATATGCAGCTAATGACCTTGATTTGGTCATAGCTGAGGTAGGTTTGAAAAACAGATGATTTGTTAAAACCATGAGTTAGAAACAACAATGCTGATTTTTCCCTGTAGATTTTCTTTTTTCACCACTTTTTCCAACCAAAATTTCCCCCTTAAAAAGATTCTTAAACATTGGGAAGTTTTAAAGAATGACAAAATACTAGGTCCTTTACTCCCTGAGATCCCAAGGGTTACCTATGGGGGTGCCCCTCCCCTTAAGCTTCAGATAGCTCCTAATATAGGTAAACCTCCAGTTAAGCAAAGCTTTTTTGGGGATCTTAAAGGTTTCTATTTATGTAGGTGTGAGGTCTGTAAAAAAAATCTCTCTCCTTTGGTTTGAATATTACTGGTAAAACATATAACAGACTTTTATCACATGTTCTACTAAGAATTTGGTCTATCTGATCACTTGTCCTTGTGCCCTACATTATATAGGCCATTTTGTTTGTAAACTAGAGATCAGACTTAAAGAACAGCTGGCCAATATAAAAAAGGTTTTTTAAATCATAGTCTAAGCACTATGCGCTAGGTCATGGCAAAAGTCTTGTCATAGCAAAAAGGTACGTTACAGGTAGGTTTTTTAGGTGTCTTTTAGTGTTAATATTTATGTGTTTTTTAAATTTGGCCCGGTCTTTGGTGTTTACCTGTTTTCAGGAACCAAAAAATAGTAAGATTTGTATCATCTCTTTCTGGTATCCATTAATATGGCCGCCATTTAGATTTAGTTGTAAATATCAAGCCAATGTCCGTATCCAGCCATAGCGTAATTTCTCCTTCCGGGGGTCGAAACCGAGGCTTGGAACACAATGGGGAGTAGGCGGTTTTGGTCCGCCTCCATCCTATATAATATATATATATATATATATATATATATATATATATATATATATATATATATATATATATATATATATATATATATATGAAGTGACGAACAGTAGACCACGCCCCCGGCGACGGTCCTTATTGGACGAAACACATGGGGTGGAGCCTGGGATCTGATGTCACGACGATAGACGTGCTGACCACGGACATCTTGTTGGTTGGAAAAATTATCGTTTTTACCTTGTGTCATGCTCATTTTTAACA